>BEXV01000257.1:52069-68923 GCA_003118195.1 Hemicentrotus pulcherrimus | reverse complement strand
TTCAATGTACCGTACTGCATTACAAACTATGTAAAAAGAAAGAACAAAAAAAAACATCATTATGACCTTTGAAATCAAAGAACCTGGGGTTTCTCCTCAGACTTTACATGATTAATGTTGCAAGACGGCCTTTATGTTTGTAATCTAGCTCAGTTTGAGATGCATCAGAGAGTCTGAACAAAGACTAAATTGAGGAAGTTGGTCATTTTAAATCAGTGACAGTTTGCTCTTTGATTGAAAAAGTTTCTTCAAAGGGTTTCTTTATTTTGAATGTAGGTCTCCATGGCGAGCACATTCCATAATAAACAATAGTTATGTTCGCACGAGACCACTGCCATTTAAAACTCTAAGTTTGCAAAAGCGCAAAGTTTTAAACGATAACCTACAGGTACTATTCAAACAGGTTTGCACGTACCAGTAACCAAAACAAGGAGCATTAACAGATTTAAACTACAAACTCGGCAAGCAGTCGTTCTTATTGCAGGCCGGCAAAACTTTGAATTCAATTGTATTCTCAAAAACTTTGAGCCGGGGCTGCTTGCAGCGTCTAGTAATCATGACAACCTCAAAATTTGCTCAGGGTTTCTAACTTTGCATATTAAACTGAAGGTTTTCATACTGCTGGTGCATCTGCATGGTCATTAAATATGAGATAACATTGAAGTTTAAAACCACATACTAAATGCCTGATTGTTTAGGTGGCTACTTATCCGCATCTTCGATACGTTTTTAAAATATTTTAAGATATCGCTGTGTGATGTTGCCATCGTTTTTTTGTGGTATTGCTACTGTATTTTGAGAAATTTTTGACATTGTTTTATTTTTTACAATATTGACCTTGTGCTCTATGTCGTGTAGATTCTTTTGATAAACCAGTTCAAATGAATTCAATAAAGAGCATTTTTTGTACAGACTTTCGTGTGGACCTAGCTATAGTATGAGAATAAGCCCCAGGCAAATAGTGGCTTAGATTATTTGCTTTATAGTTCAACAGTTTATTGTATCAATAAGTTATTAATAGAGATCTGCATCAAACGCATGTTGTGCTTTTGTTAGCTTGACAACCAAACATGTATTCCTTATTAGGCAATTTGCATTGCTGAAATTTCAATATCTCTTTGATGGTATAGAGGAAGAGGTTTCCGCTTAAAAATATTTCACCATATATGGTAAAAGGAGATGTTCACTCCTATTTTAGCATGATGGTTTTTTCAAATTTCTCAAAATATCTAATATTTGTGGTGGTACATAAGTATTAGAAATCGTTATATTTCAGCCGTCTCTGAACAGATGTTGATCAAACAAAGATGATTTTGTCATTTAAATATTATGTTCTTTCAAAATTTGACACTCAGTTTTCATTGTCTCGCAAAAAATTATTTTGTGTAGCGCCCTTTGCAACAGAACTCAACAATCCCTTTAAAGGGATCCGGTAACTTTGTCTCAGATTCTGAAACAAAGTTCTGGATTTAGCTCATGATGCAATGATAATTATAAACCTTTAGGTCAGTCAGGAACCCCATGACTTTTACAAGCCAATCTCCTGTCTGATTATCAAGATATTTATGATTGGAATCATAAATTTTGAAAACCGTTCGCCTGATGGTTTTCATAACACTACAGTCTATTGGGGAAAACAAGTATGGTACAACTGGTCACTCAAAGATTTTTACTTTTTTGAGGCACTTCTTGATCATTTACGGCTTCAATATTACACCATATCACAGACACTGATAACACGAGGGCCGTGTACATGTATCTCAGATTTGACATTGTTACACGATCCCTTTAAGAGAGAAATGACTCACAGACTAAAAATAAATAGACATCTGAAAGTACAAAAATATGAACTTTCCTGCAAATTTGTTTAATTATATCTAAACAAATAGTATTTGTATTATTGATGTTCCATTGTTTTAATTGTTTGCGAAATGATGTGATTGTTGAATATTGAATAAACACCTCATCAGAGGCAGTGGACATGATGAGATTGTGGCAATGTTTTAAATCATCATTGTGCAGTGGCAAATTTAACTTTTATTTTGATCACTTTTTGCCCCACCAACAAAATATATGTACAGTCAACAACTATTAAAATGATTCATACCATTACCAAATTTTGATTTTTTTTTTCGGTAGGTGAAAAAAAGAAGATTTTTCTTAATCTATGTTTTATATTAGAATGTGACATATTAAAGCTAATATATCTAAAGGTATTTGACTTTTCATTCACTGAGTTACAAAAAAACAAAATCATCACAGGTATGACAAATGTAGTTGTTTAACTATATGATGATAAAAATACCATCAACGAGCATGGATCAAATGATCTGAATAGCTAATGATTATAATATGCTAACTTAGGAAGACAAAAAACAATAACATTTTGTTTAGATTTTGTTTAGGATCATTTCCTACTTTAGCATTAAAGAATGGTAAACACACAAGGAATGGAAACGTGGCAGACTGAAAGGAAGCTCATCATTATTTCACACCCCCCAAAAATATGCAATTGAGTAAAGTATGAAAAAAATGGTGTAATCTAAAAAAGAAATCAATTTCCTACAACTTTGTAACAACAATTTAGAGGGGTTTACCTGGGTATTTGTTAATTTCAAGCCATGATAACAGATCAAATTTTCAATTTATTTTCTATTTTGTTTTTTACAGAATGGAGGTGTTGCCACCTATAAAGGGGATGAAGTGAGAACAAATATTTCATTGATCGCCCATGTCAGCTGGTAGCTATGGCAACCTTGATAGAGGCCGCCAAGACTGGTAACCTAACCCAGGTCCGCCGCATCCTGTGTACAGGACGGACTGACATCAACTGCAGGGATAGCGAGAAGAAAGGAACTCCACTCTTCTGGGCTGCAAATGGGTAGGTCAAATGTCATTTCATTAATATATTATTCAAAGTTTTTGACCAAAATAGCGCTAATGCCCTTTTGCAGGGCACGAAATGACACCTGCAAATGAAGGAGATTGTGCCTTACCGGGCTAACAGTAGCTCATCAGAAACAAGAACTTTTGGTCAAATTGTACTTGTTAATGAGATTTTAGAATTAGATGTTGAGTGATTATATAAATAAATGATCAATTATTAATATTATTATTAAAAGATGTAAGTATGGGGGAAAATACTTACAGAAATTGAGATAATCAGCTCAAGAAAGCTCATAAAAAGGGTCTGAATTGAGAGACTACAACAAAAATATTAATGCTCACGATAGCAGATCTCCAATAAGCCGATCCAGTTTAAGAATAGATTGAATGCTTATTTTGCTTGTGTATTAAATTTATAATTGGATAAAGATTTATCTAAAGATATTTATTTTTCTTCTCAGCTTTATTTCTAGATTTGTTTTTGCCTTTCATTTACATAAAGAATTTGTTTTCTTCCTGTGGCATAAAAAAGTGTTTTCTTGTGCCATGTAGGAAACAAGGCTTTAGTGGCGTTAAGAATACAGATGATGAAAATACACTTTATATAAAAAGTACCTTTTCAAGATTTGCCTAGCACGTTAACAACAATGAGCATACTTTAAAATCTCAACATTGTGAACCCAGTGCACCATTTACATTCCTTAAGGGGCATAGAGACATGCAATTATGCCTTTGTGTTTTGCGCCATACAAATATGTTTAGTTATTATTGCTATCATTAATTCTCTTCTTTTTTTGCAGTGGACATGATGAGATTGTGGCACTGCTGCTGGACAAAGGAGCGCATATAGAGATACCGGTCAAGTATGGAATGACCCCTCTCTTAGCCGCAGTGGACAGGAAACATCTCACAACGGCCAAACTACTGTTAGACCGGTAAGGCACCCTCTCCCTCATTCGCAGGTATCATTTTGTGCCCTGTAAAAGGGCACTTATGCTATTTTTGTCCAATTTCTCTTTTTAATTTTGATGAAAGGACAATCACACTTCAGACCATAGGGCTCTAAAACTAATAATTTTTCTCTAAGTTGGTCCAGAAACAAATTTTTAGAATCAGTATGAAAACACCCTACATCATGTTGTTTATAATGCAAAATTTCGAAATTTTACAGATCCAGCGTAACATTTTGGGCAACCAAATGTCCCGGTCCCAGGCGTCTGTCAATGTTGAGCCATGCCATGTATTTGTAGAATAAAGAATGGTATACAAAAATGGAACACCGTTTTGTTGGGATATAGATCCTTCATCTACAAGCCCAAGACCTTTGGAGGAATAATTTTGGGCTGGGCTGTAATTGGCCCTAATTTATTGATCTGTTTTAGATTTTTGCTAAGGTTTCGATTTGATCAACTTGATTTAATGTATGAACTCTCCGACCAGGAGGTGGCTCACCACTTCCTGACCTTGGTGGTCCTGACGGTGTGCAATATTAAGAAAAACTAATTTAACAGATTCAAAATTGTCTTACCACATGGTTCCTGACAGCCTGCAATATTTAACAAAAAACTATTTAAACAGATTCAGGAAGTGATTTACCACTTCCTACCTATATAGGTGCCTGACAGTGTGCAATATTAAGAAAAACTATTTAAACAGATTCAGCGATTGATATAAAAGCTGTTTTACCAAAAATATGTGTTGTATTTTTATCATTGAATTGTTAGGATATACATGTAGTTACAAAAAAAATAGTAAATTAGGAAAGGAATGTCAAATGCATACCGGTATAAACAGTGCATCTAAAGTTCATGTTGAGCCTGGTAGAGGATTTTTTATTTTTTTATAAATATAAAAAATACAAAAGTCTAGGAAACTTTTGTTTATTTTTCAGGTTCAGTAAAAAAAAAATAGTTTAAAGGTTATTTAGAGTGCATAAATAGTGCATGGAGGGTTCATGTTGAGCCTATTAAAGGAATTAGATGAGCAAACCAGGAAAAAGGGTCTTGATTACTATTGTTTTCAGGCTTACCAAAAATGTTCATGCGGTGTTGGACTATATCAATTACAGGAACGTTTTTGCATGTACTATCGTGGCACACAGTTTACTTTGGGAAGGTGTGATTTAATGTGTCCATTGTCATCGCGGTATTCCTCTCAATCAATGCGACCGAAGTTTTATCTTTCTAGATCATTTTATATTTTCATGGTCAAATGTATGATAGCCTGTTATGAAATACCCCAGGTTAAATTGCTCTGCATAGAAAGTGAAACTATATTTATAAAGACCACTCAAGAGAGAGAAGCAAATCAGTCTTTATGTACACCGGTTCATTTACAGCTTATGTTTAAAGATAAACTTTAGTACTGGTAATGCGATTGCATTGTGAAAGAGAAGGTGTGGAAAGGATCAAAAACAGTTGATCATGTAGCATGTAAGTATTGGTGTGCACTGCAAGGTTCTGGAGTCATCAAAATCATAATAAATTTGACCGAGTCTTGGTAAAGTAACAAGCACTGTACACCGAAAGCTATATATGGGACAACACACATGGTGTCGGGGTTGGTACTATCTTGATTTCCTTGTCTTTCTATGCTCATTACTCAGCCAGTATACATTTTCTTCCAAAATTGTTTGGCACATGTCATTTATTTGTAATCTTGAACATTCAGTGTAAGTTTCGTTTGATTCTGTGAAAATTAATTTTCTTTTTTCTACCAGAACTGGAGTTTATCTTTATATGAGAAACAATATTCAAGGGAAACAGAAAATGTCAAAGTGGTCTTAATAGACAAGTGGTCTTTCTATACAGGTTTGACTGTACTTGACTAATTGTCTTGGATTATTCCATTTTTCCTGCAGGGGGGCAGATGTCAATGCCCAGAGCCAGAACGGAGACACTGCGCTGCACCTCGCAGCTTACCGGGACTCCAGTCATCTCTGCAGGCTGCTGCTCGAGTTTGGAGCCAGCAAAACTTTCCTCAATAACACCGGCAAGACGGCCCAGCAAGGGGCCGAGGCCGCAGGACACGAATCCATCTTCAATCTCCTGGCTCAAGAGACTAGTCACAAAGGTAAGTAGTAGGTTTTGTTATTTTGAATCAGGATCCTGGCACAGAAGCCTAGCCATAGTAGTAAGCTCCTTGTGTATACAGAAATGTTTAATAGTACATGTACATGCACCGTTTAACTAGAAAGGAATTTTTAAAATATATTTTTGGTTTAATTAATGCTGCAGCCTGTACAGAAGAGTTGTCATACATTTGAAGTCTGCAGTATTTATAGATTGGGAAAATAGATGGCTCTAGAAAGTTGTAATTCATCTCCATGTAGATACTGTATATCATATGATCTAAGGTAGATATCAACCTATTTTCCCATTCAGACAGGAATAATTTCAGGGCGAACTGATCACATTTTCTTCCTCAAATTGGGGAAAAGAGCTTTTCTCTTCCATTTCTACATGTACATGGTTCAATTAAAAAGTCACACATCTATAAATGACTATGTATCGACAGGTTTTATGTTGAAAAGTTGAAATTGTGATTTTGAACCTCTTTTGTTTCAATTTTGAAAGAGAAAGTACCATCCCAAAATTTGTGTTTTGGGGGAAGGTGTATGCCCCTCCCACTCCGCAGTAAAATAGTGGAAAGACCCAAAGATTATAAATGTAGTAGTCAGTTTTCTTTTCACTTCCAAGGCACTGGTGATGCCAAACTAATAAAGATCATGATGATGATTGTGATTGTGATAATGTTATTTTTCTGTCCTAGCTGTTTGCCGGAGTTCATCCCTCCCATCAGCCCATCAAACCAACAGCCCTGTTGAAGCCAGCTGGAGAGAACCGAGAGTGGCCAGTGAGAGCGATGATTCCCCATTCTATGATGATGATGAGGAATGGAATAGTCTTCAGCGAAAGCTGTCAAAGCCCCCCTTGCACCATGTCATGGAATTCGGGTAAAGATCATATGTTTTTCTTTGAGGGGCAGATCCAAAGTTCTGGGGGAAAAACAGGAGGGGGGGGGGGTTAATTCTGAAATATCTGAGTAAAAAGGAAGGCTATAACATCTTTGAAGAGCTTTTGATATCTAGCATTTGCAAAAGGAAGTATGATACAACAAGAAGCTGTGGCTTTCATTGAAGCTACATGTGGACAGTTATATGCAATGTGTCCCATACTACATATGACTTTTATTCATTTATTTCATTATAATATTTAACAAATCTTTTCTTGATATAACACGTGAAAAGTGGTTCTTTTGGTATAAAAACATTTGGACAATGGTCTTGTCCAGAGGTTTTTCAATTGCAGATAAAGATTAATAGTCATTTGTGTATATGTAAAATGTGAACATGATTGCCTTATTATGTCTCACCAGTTCAAATAAGTGAATTTGTGAATCTTTCTCATTTTATGTATTCCTTATCATGCATATAAAAGAGATAAAAGTAATCATTTACTATTAGGTTTGGCAAATGCCTGCAAACCTGACAAATGACTTAAACACCAACACCATTTGTTCCATTTCTTAGGAGAGACAGAGAAGTAACCAGATGTTACTCGGCTCAACAGTTGGACAAAGTTGGCAGAATGTCTCCACCTTCTAACCAACAAAGTATTCCTCACCGGAAAAGTCCCCATCTTCATCTCATTGATAGCTCAAGACCCATGCGTCGTGGTTCAAACCCTGAGATGCAAAGAGAGAGTCGGTGGCAGACGCCTTGCAAACATGTTGGTGATACTTACTTCTCTAGGGATCTGAATCAAGAAAGGAGATGGAGTCCTCCATTGCCTAGACAACACTCAGAGGGCGCTCCTGTGGGGCAATATCATGGGTTTCCGGGGCAAAGGGATGGTCATTGGAGGTTTCAGGAGTCGTCTGGAAATGGCTTCAGTTACAAAACAAATAGACAGCCTACACAGCAGCTGCCCCATCATGAGCATTCGATTAGGAGAGATATCGGTCCCTGTTATAATGAATCTTTGCAAAATGTTAGCAATGGAAGCGATGTTACCCATCGATTGAGTCCTGAAACACCCAGGAGGAATCCTGAGGTGAGGGATGTTTATCATCAGCAAATGGGCTCGTCCAGGAGGCTCAGAGATGAACATATACGGCATCCAGGAATTTTAACGACTGCAGGTAGTGCAATGGGGAATAATGGCCACAGTGGACCTGATAACCATGTGCAGTGGAGTCCTGACATTCTGAGTGGCCACAGGGATCAAGAGAAACACTCTCACTTCACAATTTCTGATCACTCCAATGACCAAGGATTGCATCGTCAAAGACTGTTGCAGAATTCAGGTTCCGCTGCCTTAGGGTATGGACAAAGGACACTCGGAAAAACCAATCTGCAGAATGTTGAAAGAGATATCATGTACCCTTCTTGTGGAGATCAAGATTCGGAAGTCAGGCAGCTGCATTCTGTCATTGAGAAATTGTTAGAGGATAAACTGAGTTTGAAAGAGCAGAATCAGATGATGGGGGAGAGAATGAATCGATTGGAGTTGGCGCTGGATGCTGCTCTCGCTGCGGACTCTAGCTCTGAGGAATCGTTGCAGACATCATCAGATTCTGACCTGGTCCAGGCTCTAGCCAAAAAGTTTGACTCGAACTCGGGGAGGGGAAATTTAGAACAGTTGTGTTTAAAACTGCTGACTGATAATCAAAGATTAAATGCACTTCCAGTGTTACCAGGTAGAAGAGACGACTATGGCACTGACTCAAGGGAGATCAAAGGTCCTCAGGAATTTATGTTCGACAGGAGAAACGGACCAAGCACTCTAAGTAGGAACTCTGACCTCAAACCTCAAAGTGGAAATGAATACTTGAGTATCAGGAGTCCTTCAGAACGATCAACCAGCTCATCATCGCTGTCACCATCCTCGGAATCATCCTCTTACGATTACGGAAGTGGTTCCGACTATGGAGCTTCCTCAAAAAAATTGTCAGGTGACAAGGAGAGTGCGCAGATGGAAAGGACGTCGGTCAAGCAGCCGACCTTGAGCACGACTTTCACCAGGGAGTGCTGGCGCTCTCTGAACTCCAGCTACCCCAGATTGGCTTCCCAAAGCGGGAACACTGCTAGCACTGCCACGAAGGTCGCCTCCCAAAACAGAACCGAGACCATAAAAAGGGTCTTGCAAGCCATGAATGAGAACGATAAGCATTGTGACCCCAGAGGGCAGTATTCAACCCAATTGACTGGAGGAGGAGAGTCGGGCTCCAGCCAAACTGTTGATATTTTAGAGAAATTGGATCAAACTTCTAGACCTGATGGCAATATATCTGCACAATTTAAGTGTGTGATGAATAACACACTCTGCGTATTAAAGGTGAGTTCATGTACTCTATCATGCTAATCTACGGGATTGAATAATTGCTTTTGATACATGAATGTATAAGTGTGACATGGATTTTCATTAAACTACTCGCCAAATTATTTTAAGCATACTATCAACGAGTTAGTGTTATTTAAGATGTTCATTTACACCTGTAACTGGATATGTAATGTTGAGAATTGATAGTTTTACAAAATCAGTTAAAGATGGTCTGCTTTATTACATTATGATTGCTGGGCTACTGCAAGCTTGGTCACAAACTTGTCGTAGATGACGCTGTTGATGATGCACTGTAAGGATGTGGTACAATTTTATTCATTTATTTAATTATTTATTATTTTATTATTTTATTATTTTATTATTTTGTTTTATTTCAACAGGGTAGCCCCGTCAGTAGTTAAAATACTGTTATACTTGGGGGTCCTGCATAACATAAAAATACATATAAAGACATAGATGTACATGAAAACATCATTACATGGTGAATAAACATGATATACCAGAAAGAATACTGAGAACTGAGATCGGTAAAGCCCATCGCACACTAAACGATCTGACTCTGATCCAATTTTTGAAGAATTTGTAATAGCATTTCATTTGACCATTCAACCTTTTTAAATCTTAATAATGAATGAATTTTCATGTGATTGATAAAAAATCTAAAATTTAAATGTATTTCATGCTTCCTTGAAGGAGGAAAAGGTTAATCGGCTCAGAATTGTACTGATGTCAGACCAGGGGGGTGTTTCATAAAGATCCTAAGTCAAAATTAACTCTAAGTTGGACTTTAAAATTATGGAGAGCCATTTGTAGCCTTAAAATGAAATATATTCAAAAGCAAAAATTGAAGTATTTTAGACTTTTTATAAATTCCACATCAAGAATATGAAATCTCCTTGATAATCGAAAATATGAATGATTTGAATCAATATTTTATGCCTTTTTAAATAACTTGTACAAAATATTTTCATAGATGCTAACAGCTTTCCATACTTGTTAAGTCCAACTTAGAGATAAGTTCAACTTAGGATCTTTGTGAAACACCCCCCAGAAGAGGGATTGTCTTCAATGGGAAACTGATTCGGCTATTATAATTACAATTTCTTCTAAATCTAATAGTAAGAAGATCATACTGTCTGGGGTGGGCTTGCCCATATAGAGCAAATACAGTGTGAATATTCACTTTTCTTGCTTTCTTAGCAGTCAGGTGTGAAAAGAAGAATGATAATCAAATCAAGTCATCTCTAATTCTTCATTCTTTTACACTTTCCACTGTGTCTAGGTTGATAATTCAAAAATGTTTGAGCAAGGAAACAATGATGCTGTGGAACATGTGGACGAGACACTTTCACCATCCCCACACCTTCTTCTCCCGATTCACCACTGGGACGTGCCCCTCCCTGGAGAGGGTAGGTTTGCACAGCAGCTCCTGATGCAGCTCCAGTCAAAGCCGTCAAGGAGCAAAGAAAATCTTCCAGGAACCCAGGAAACTGGTCACCACCCTTTTAAAGGAGTACATGGGGATGTAGGCTTCCACCAAGACGCAGGGTATCAACCAGACAAAGACATCTTCCGGTGTCTCGTTTACTCATCGGTCAAACTGACCCTGGAGGAGGTGTTCAGATGGGGGATGATGAACGCTGGGGAGGAGCCGACGCCCTGCACCAATACCGGTATAACCCGCATCCTCCTCCAGCTGCTTCTCGCTGTGGAGCACCTGCATCGAGAGGGTGTGGTTCATGGTAACATTCATCCCGGGTGTGCCTATGTTACAGAGGATATGAGGGTGGTCCTAGGGGGTCTGGAGAAGGCGAGACGGTCAGAGCAGAGGGGTGGAAGTACACCCCTTCCCAAAACAGCTTCTAATATATCAGAGGTATGATGGAGTTTTTGTGATCATCTTTAAGTTGTCCATGATGTACATTTAAAATCCATCGACATGGACTATGTTGTCTCTTCTTCTTCCCCTTCTAATTATTCTTCTTTTACTCCTTTTTTGTTTTCTTCTTTCATCTTCTTCTTTCTTCTAACTCTTGTTATTGTTCTTCATCTTCATCTTCTTCCTCTTCCTCTCCCTTCTCTTCCTCCTCCTCTTCCTCTTCCTCTTCCCTTCCTCTTCTTTTCCTCTTCTTCCTCTTCTTCCTCTTCCTCTTCTTCCTCTTCCTCGTCCTCTTCCTCCTCTTCCTCTTCCTTTTCCTCCTCTTCCTCTTAGTCTTACTCTTACTCTTCCTCCTCCTCTTCCTCTTCCCCTTCCTCTTCTTCCTCTTCTTCCTCTTCCTTTTCCTTTTCTTCCTCTTCCTCTTCCTCTTCCTCCTCTTCCTCTTCCTTTTCCTCCTCTTCCTCTTACTCTTACTCTTACTCTTCCTCCTCCTCTTTGTCTTCTTCTTTTTCTTCTTATTCCTATTCCTCTTCCTCTTCCTCTTCCTCTTCCTCTTCTTCTTCCTCTTCTTCTTCTCCTCTACCCCTCCTCTTCCTCTTCCTCTTCCTCTTCTTCTTCCTCTTCTTCTTCTTCCTCTTCTTCTTCTCCGTTTAGTGATATTACTGTGGTTGTTCTCATTGTTCATGTTATCGTTACTTTTTGTGTAGGACTTGGAGAAGTAGTAGTAGTAGAAGAAGTGGTAATACTATTTCGTAATCATCTAAGTCAACATCATTATCATCACGGTCATTATTATTACATTATTGTATATCACTTTGCAGAGCACATTCAAATTCATTGGTAAAAAAAGGGTCAATAATAGTTTCATCAACATGTACATCTAACACACATCACTGAAGAGGTACCCTTTTGGACTAAATTTTCTTTCTCTAAGTAAATGATTCTTCAAAAACGTTAATTAAGATTTTCAGATTAAAGCGCTATTCCCCAAGTGCTAATCATATTTTAGTACAGGTGAGCAGATGGAAGAATCTGTGCTCATACACGCCTTTATACGAAAGGACTGTCTTCTCTATAATTCCCAAATCTGTTATTGTGATGGTGCCAAGTTCTTTTGTGTCGCCATGTTGATTTGGGACAGAGCAGGTGGAAATTCGCCGAGTGAAATTAATTTTTCATCCAAGAATCCAGCTCACAGAGCTAGAGAGCTACCTGGTTCTGATTTATGCTGCATCACAGACAATGGCAGCCTATGAAGTAGCTTGCTTTATTACTGATTTAATGCTGAAATTTCTCTGCCACAAATTAAGAGCCTTTATTGTGCTTTTGAATCTATATGTTGTTAATGTGTCCAATTGAGTGTGTAGTCCCACTTGCATAAAAATATTGCTGCTGTGATTCAGAAGGTGTTGTCAATCAATACATGTTTATCAAAGTAGACCAGTTTACTAAAATTTTTTAATTTATGGATGCTTTTTCCCGAGTACCTTTTTAAATAATGAAACTTGATTTTTGTTATTTTGGGGGATTTATCAATTTTTATTGATATCAATCTTTTGTGCAACTTTGAGTTAACATATTAATACATCCTTTCTCTTTGTTCCCTCTTGTCCTTTGACCTTTCTATCTTCAGGTCACTGCAGGTCAAAGTTCTGATGAAAGTGGAGACACCTTTGCCATAGCAGCCACACTTGTCCAGCTCCTGAGGACACACAGAGACTCTTCCACCAGCCCTGCTGAAGTTAGCCACCAACAGGTCACTACCCCTCCAGACTGGTTATCAAGGAATCTACATAGCTTGCTCACAGAAATGCTTTCCAGTGATCCCGAGAATAGACCACCAGTCAAGTCTGCTCTGTTAAGGTGATTATTAAACTCACTTGAATGCATGAATGAGCAATTTATAAATAATTGATAAGAAGAATTATCCCCTTTTGTGCTCATTTTTTTCTTCATAGAATGGCACATATGAGCTTTCAGGAATAAAATATGTCACAAAAAATTCCATCCTTTATACTGAATTTAGGGCAGAGGTATATAGGAGACGCAGTCGCATTTGTCTTGTTTAACCATAAAACAATAGTACAAAAGCTAAAATAAATCATGACTTCCATATTCTTATTTCAGAGCGGCGGCCATGTTGTACGGACCTGAACCAGATGAGGTCAACAGTGAAGGAGACTGTGAGGAATGGCTGATATCACAAGCTCTATGTCTCATCCGCACTGCTCCATGCCACCCATCTCCCTCGTAAGCATTCTTTCTTTTCTTTCTTTGCATCCCTTTTCCGCTCCTGTCAAATATTGTGCATGTTATGCAATTTTTTATATGTTGATCTGATGAATATGGTAATAATAATATCAATAATAAAAAGAAAACAGTATACGTTTCAAAACTGGTATAAAGAAACATACATTTTGAAATAGTTCAGGGTAAGGACACCAAGAACAACCACAATATATTTCGGCACTCATCTTTTATCTTTCCACCAATGAACTTAAAGTACATGTTTGTACATATTTCTGAACTGAAGATGTGTTGTGATTGGAAACAACTACTTTAAGGTTGAGCCTACTACTATAGTGACTTGATCAGTCTTTTTCTTACCTCACTGGCCTTTGAGAGCGCCTGCCTTGCTAAATGGGTATCTTACTGTAATGATCCGTTGAAGTCGCTGTGACTCCTGGCGGGTATTTCACAAAGACAAAGATTGACTTTAAGTTAGACTTAACTATGGCAGGCCGGTCATGCCACTGTTTGGCATTGGTCTCTCAAGGGACATACAATTCATGGTCACAAATCTACAGAATTTACATTTTTTTGATAATTCATTATTGAAGGAAAGAATATTATCTAAAGATCATGATGGTGAGAGCAAACAGTGGCATGAATTGGCCTGCCATATTGTTAAGTCCAACTTAAAGTCGATCTTAGTCTTCGTTAAACGCCCCCTTGGTGTATTTGCCCTTTGGATTGGTCCCATATCAGCAGTTGTGACATTTCACTTTTGCTCCTCCAGCAGTGACTACTAAAACAGGCATTTTCTCTCAGTTGAACCTAAATTAATATTCAAAGCATTTTGCCAAAGAAATTGGTACTTCTGAATCCTACTCTTTCATCATATTAATCAATAATAGCGAGAGGTGTAGAGTTGTTGGGGTCCAGTGGATACGTCATGGTTCGCCTTTCAAGTCGTGCCGTGACAGTAATGTCCTTTGGCAAGACATTAATCTACATTTGCCACTCTCCACCCAGGTGAAGTAATGGGAACCCACTAGGAAGAAATTCCTTGAATGCTTGAGCACCTTATTGTGGCACCTCAGCTACAGCTGGGGGTCATTATACCTTGTATTATGTGCAGTAGAGTATATTTATATAGTAGCTGCACTATATAAATGAACCTATTATTATTATTATTATAATTACTCTTTCATATCATTTATATCTCTGATAGATCTCCCACAGGGGAGCGGGACCATGGCGATTCTATATCCCGATTGGACTGGGGGCTGAGCAGAGACTTTATCATGTCCGCCACCCCACAACAGGTCTGGCAACTGAGCCAGCAACACGCCAAGACCTGATCGCAACACCACTCCCTCAGAAACAAAAAAGAGCTGCCCTCTGCTGCTCCGAGATGCTGGATGCTACTGAAAGGAATGGTGATGAAGAACAATACCAAGAGATGCATACAAAGCTATTTATCTTTGCTGTGGTGTGGTGTTGTGTTTCAACAGCATTGTCATCAAATCTGTAGCGCCATCCTGCACAGACGCGATGGCCTACACCCACTCTTGTGTTGCCCCCTCTATTGTTTCATTTTTTGGATGAGAGTAAGACAGGGAACAAGGTAAAGAGGATAGAGAGTAAAGGGTGACCCCAGAGCTGACCCTAGAGTGACATACACGTGGAGGGGATTTCTGTTTTGTTGTGCTTTTTCAGGAGGTTGTTGTTGACCGATCGTTGACCTCAGTTTTAAGCTCCCATTCAGACAGGAGAAATATCAAAGCAAGTGTAGCTCATGAAGAAAGAGGAAGTGAGAAAGAGAGAAAGGAAAGGGAAGTATATAAGAAAGAAAGAAAGAGAGAGAGAGAGAGGAAATACACAGATCCAGAATAGTGAGAGAGAAAGAGAGAGAGAAAGAGAGAGAGAGAGAGAGAGAGATTTTAAGATAGGAAGAGAGATAGAGAAATAGAAACGGGAAAGGACATTCTTTGAAGTAAGAGAGGACAATGTACATGGTTAGACATGAATGGGGATATTGATGGAAAGAGAACACAATATCTGGAGCAGGAGAAATTTAACGACCACATCGCATTGCGTAGCACTTTTCATGATAATGTAATTCCTTATAATTTTGAATTATTCTAAGAGAAATTTCTGTGCCCTCAGAGAAATGGAAGCTGTTTTTTTTTGCTCCTGTTTTTTCTTAGGATGTAGAAATCACATGTTTGTTGCTAATGTACAATACCTTCGGTATATCCCTGATAAGATTGTTGGTACTAATTTTTTTTATTATTAACATTCACTTTATTACATTTTTGTTTGGCAATTTAATGATTATACAACTCAACAGAAAGAGGAGGATTGAAAATGTATTCATTTTAGATGGATGCATACTATGATAGATGTATTGTTATTCAAGTGATTTTTTAGGGTAGACTTTCAAATACAAAAAATGACAAAGAGGCATTTCAACACTTTTAAAAACAATGTTGTTTGCTGAAATTGATGTTGTTGGTGGGTAATCGATCATGATAATGGTAGACAGATGTAGTAGTAGATATACTTCTATAGTGATGCATGTTGATGCTGAAGTAAAGAAGAGAAAACCATTTGTATAAATACACCTGTCGATACCCGGTATATGTATTTTTGCGCAAATACAGAAACTGGTACATTGCAATAGTCAGAGTGCACAAGTTATGCTCACAAACTTCATGTAAATGTAATTTGTTTTCTGTACTCAAGGTTATATCATTGGGATGTTCATTACTCTTAGATTGATCTGTTGTATTTCTAACACAGATGTATGTACGTAATAAATCATGGGACGCAGATGGAGCAATCACTTCGGACTTGCCCAGTAAATATTTGTTCAAATATGAAGTTGACCACTGCAAAAGACAACCGCGGTTTGTAACGTGTAAATGAACAGCACCTGCTTACAATGAAGGTCCGACAGGTATTCACTGAGCCCTGTTTTATAAGAGAAATGTGAAACGTATTACACTTTTTATTGTTATAGAGTGGGACAAAACATTACTAGGTTTATTTTAGGGAGAAAAGGATAATATTACCTCACCCAATATATTTAACAGGATGTCTTTGTTTATTCCCATGAAGCAATATATTTCTCTTTTTCAAATCACTGAAGATAGTAAAATTTGTATTATGCAAACAAATACCATGACCTACATGTATTTAGAATGCACCGGGTAGTTTTGTTTGCCCTTTCTTTTTATGTATACCGGTAGTAACTTGAGTTAACTGTTTGGTATCGAGCATTGTGCGCTTTATCTTAAATACTGCTGGCATTCCATACACTGAAAAGTAACAGTAACAAGCTATATTGTACCTCAAAGAGTGTCTATAATATATCTATCTACATGTATGTGTTTGGGAAAACAAATTAACTGACTCGTGCTCAAGTTCAAAAAACAAATTCCTGTTTTCTTGGATTGTTATGTTTGTTTGTGGTATTTAAAGTTGAATCTAAGAAAGACTGATTTTTTTTTTTTTTTT
>BEXV01000256.1:285029-298441 GCA_003118195.1 Hemicentrotus pulcherrimus | reverse complement strand
TTTGGGGGGGGGGTAGTAGTTTTCCGTTGGGCAATTATCCTAGGGTAGTTGTATGACAGTAGTTTTCTCATGGGATACTATTTGAAAAGTGTAGTGGTCATAGGAGTAAATTACAAAGGGTAGTTGTCCCCAAGGAGTTTACTGTTGTCCTCGGTTTATTGTCCGGGGTCATTGTCTCATCGGGTTGTTGTCCTGAGGATAATCGTCCGGGGTCATTGTCTCATCGGGTTATTGTCCTGAGGATAATTGTCCGGGGCGATAGTCCGTGCAAGACAGTTGTTATAATAGTTCTATATCATACTGTAAAGAATATGCCTTCATAATTATACAAACATTAACGGCATACGTACTTTTCATATAGTTGAATATCGGGCTTCCAAATTATCGTTTCGGGAATCTCCAAATTTGTGACGTCAGAATGGTTCTTTGGGTTCCATACCAAGAATTCATCTCTCCAATCCTGCGTGGAGAAAGTGAATAAAAGGCAAATGAAAAATAATAACAAAATAAATTCCCAAAGACTTAAGAGAAATGGACTTGAAGGTAAAATTTCAATATCCCGTTGAAAATATCATTTTCGGATAACTTAATATCGCAATGTAATATTAATATTCAGTTCTTGTATAGCGCATATTACATTATGAAATAATATCTCTTATGCGCTTCCAAAGAGCTTTGGAAATTATTACCCTAGCTTTAGCTCCAGCAGCCGTTATAAGCGCTCAGTGCATTTCAAGGAATAATCCTACCAGCTACACAATTACCTCACGTAGGTTAAATGTGGCAAATGTAGATTAATGACACAGAACATAAGTGCCGCTGCGGGACTCGAACCGCAGACCGTGATCGACATTATCCCCTCGACCACGACACCTCTACATGTCCGCAAAGGTAATGGACAAGGATACTGAAATAATGTGCTTGATATTTCGTTAAGTTTTTGCGATCGTCTTGTTAGTAGTTTGTCTATTCCTACGACGCACTTACTGATATAATTCAGGGGCGGCAATTCCTTTTCATGATCGGAGGGCGTGGGGGGAAGAAATGCGAGATTTTCTACAATATTACTTGTACATTATGAAGGATGTAATGCAAGGGATCGAAGCAACCGAGTGAGATGATTTTTTTTATTAGTCTAAACGCTGCACTCTTGTGTACTCATGCAGAGCCTAGAAGTGTGTTGGAGTCTTAATAGTCAGTACTTGCTATACATCTTTTTGGGGCATTTTTTCAAATAATAAAAAAAAAAAGAATGAGGGGGAACGTGTCAGGTGTTTTTTAATCGTAATGAAACCGTCATTAGCCGAGCGGCCCCTAATAAGGCTCTCTAGCATTCGACATGTTTTCTTTCTACCGGGTACCAACTTACATCACCTGGATGAAGAGTGGCAAATCCAGTTCAATTCCGAAGGACATCATTAGTGCCACGGTGGGACTCGAACCTCGAACCATGTGATCCACAGTCCGATTGACGTATCCGCTAGACCGCGACACCTCTACCAACTCTTCCACTAAATGCGTCCAAAAGCTTTACAATTATTCTGTAAAATTCCTGTAAGAGAGCCATTGTTTGTTTTTTAAATATTTTTTAAACCCAGCGATTAAAAACAAACGGAAAAAAATATTCCAATTATTTGTCACTTGCATTGCATACCGGAGCACGTCTTTGACGATAACCTTCAAAACGCTCTTCTATCATAAAACTGCAACCCGATGACACATTAAAGGCATTTGGGAATGTTAAATCAAACTTGACATCCAGACTATACCAATGAAGGAAAACCTGTTAAATATGCACTTACTCTAGGGAAATCAAGAAGATTTGTGTTTATTACATGATCACATTGTAGTTTGAGCGATCGATCATGTGACAATTTCTTAAAGGTGCAGACGCATATCCAAAACAGAGCCCGCCCTACTTCTCTGCGAGCTCAAAAGGGCATTTTTGCCAGGAGTACGGCCGATGTCTCCTCGATCACTGCTCGATCACTTTAGGGGTCGGCCGACGATCGCATATATATATATATATATCATGCTAGTATGCATATATATCGAACTGTGGAGTTGAATATTGCTAATTATTATTTACATGACATGTTTACATGCTTCCATTTTTTCTTCAATAAAGGGCGATGCTGTTAGAGACATCAAATGAGATATGCACACTTATATTTTTCATTTGTTGATTGATATATCAGAAGAAAATAACAGGAAATATAGGGTGAAGTTAACTGATGAATGTATGTAAAGTAAAAATGTCTCTTGTGTGTACTTAAGCGCCGGGGAATGGGGAACGGAAGGTAGTTTGCCACATCAATCATGTTCAACATATAGGCCCTAGTTTGTATTCATCAATTTAATTGTCTTCCATTAGACATGAACGACTATGATATTAGTTTTCCATTAGTAGCTGGCTAGGTTCCATTTCCGTCTCACCTTTCAAGAGTGAATCTGCTCGGTTACGTGCGCAAGTGTTTGCTATGTCTGATTATGACGCCGATATCAGACAACAGTTCCTCACGATACATTTCATATCAAAGTACTCTGAAAGATATCCATTACAAATGGCTTGGAGGAATCTAAGATTTTCAGATGGGTTAAATGGCTCTCCATACGTAGACAAAACTATTGTAGTCTGGAACAGTATTTTTAGAACGATCTCTTTCTTCTTTTTTTTTCCAACAATAAGATATGGCCAATATAATTATTTTTCTTTAACCTTCACAGTACACAATGTTGCAATTAAAGTTAAATCATACTTTAAAGGTTCTAGGTACAGGGGCGTAGTAACAGGGGGGACACCGGCATGAAGAAAATAAAAACTAATCAAAAAAGGGGAAGAAAAAAGTGCAAAGGGAATTTAAATTTGCTCGTTTCACCAAAAATAAAATAAAATATTAAAGCACAAAGAAGAGTCAGCGAATCATTTTATATCAAAAGAGCTAAAAGAGAGAGGAAGAAGAAAAAGAAAAAAAAATGTTTAAAAAGAAACCTACCAGAAAACAGATCAAAAGAGGTTTTTGAGCGTCGAAATCAGTACTACCCGAAATGTGGTTCAGAGATCGTGTGTTCGAGCCTCGGCGTGGCACTAGTGTCCTTTGACAAGACATTAATCTACATCTGCCAATCTCCACCCAGGTGTTAAAACACAAAACATTCTATAGCTAGTTTAAAAAGTGAATGAAAAGAGCATTTAAAAGAGCGAGACCAGGAACTGTATGAAAATTATGAAACAGTTTGGTTTTCAGGAGAGAATGATGGAAGAGGACACGAAAAAATCGTATTATTATTTCTTTTTCTAAATATCGAGTTAAGTAGGGTGTAGACAATATAATCATACGCATAACAAAATATATAACGTTCTTAATGAGGCTATATGCACTTCATCCCGCCGTTGGGTAAAATAGAAAGTGAATACAAAAGAACGTTGAATTATGAAAGAGAGTACAGGAACAGTGTCCAGATAAGACTCATGTCTCATTTCGACGGGACGGGTCACATAACCTTTTCACCATGTTTTTTTTTTTATATACTGGTAGTACATCCATAACGTTTAATTATCAATGCCCTTGTTAATTTTGCATGGTCAGCCTGAACAAACATACGCATCCGACATGTGACACAAATATACCCCAGCCTGACGATAAGTGTATCAATTTTTTAAGGTAAAATTGTGGATTTTGAAAGAGGCAATCAATTAGAAGAATAAACCATAAAATATGTATGAAATAACATGAGGCATTGTGCTCCTAAAGGTCGAAATGGCAGTAGACTTAAATAATAACTCACGCTATAATGGTCAATTATACACTAAAATTGAAACCTACACTGAGTTTATGATTCAAGATTCAAGATTCAAGATTATTTTATTGGACCATGCATGCAAACATTACATACAAATTTAGCTTCCAATGGCTTTTTTGACAGTGAAAATACAAATGATAGAAAATACAATATATAACATTTATGACAGATAGCTTCATAGTGATTGATACAAAAGCAGATAGACCGACTCAGGTCGTTTAGTGTTTACCTGTGTTCAACAAAACTTCGTCCCTGTGTTTTAGACCCGCTCAGCAAGCATTATGTCGAGATTATTGAGAAAATGGTCGAGTTTCGATAAATAGATCATTAGAGCAACGTGTGACGTACCTGTACAGTACATCCCTATAACAATGACGAAACACATACATGCATATAGACGAAGTATACATGCCTACTTATCAATTAGCTTTACCCAGGAACAGCTATCCCATCTGTAAAGTGTCAGCAAGAGTGAATGGGGTAAGGGAATATAGGCATTATTTAATCAGTTGTAGAGGCATGTTTCTAAAAATACGCCAACGTAATGTGGCTAATTTGCATGCACTGTGCGTCAGTTAGAGTAAGGGTTAGGGCTGGGGTTACGTTGTTAGGTAAAGCCTTTACGACTGATTAAATAACGCCTAGCGTTGGGAGTGAGGGGAGGGTGGTTCTCGATCGTGAGAATACACATGCGCAGTGAGAGTTCTGCTGTACACGTCTTTGAAATGCTGCCAATTTCAATCAGTCTGCATGTGAACGTACTGATCAATTTCAATCATGCTCACCTCGAAGGAAACATGACTTCATAGTGATAATTTACAGCAAATGACACAAAATGGGATAAAGAGAGAAAGGAAAAATGAGATCGAGAGAAGGGGAGGCAACATCATTGGAAAGGGGGTGAAAATTCCCCTCTCGTCCCCCCCCCCCCCCCTGATCGGAGATCATCTAATATGTAGCAAAAGAAGGTTACCCCCCCCCCTTCTCCAGTGCCCCATCAATGACTCAAACCAGGGTACCCCACGCCTCTGACCTTGTTGGCCCGAGTAATATCTACCGAGTAAGATTGCTCCCCACCCTCGTGGTTCTAGTTTCCCCTCAAAACCTACTTGGCCTCCAAACCATGTATTCATAACAATGAATTATTGGTCACAAACTTCCATAGCTATTTTCGTATAATTTGTAATCAGGGGATGGTGTTAGGGTATTAGGGTTGGTTTGAAGATTACCCTCAACTTAATTTCAAGACCCTCACTGTTCCTCAACAGAACAAAAAAGATTATTTTGATATATAAGGAATTAAACATTGTAGCGCAGGGCAAATGGTGCGTAAGTGCAATAATACAATATTGGAGAGGTCAAAATTCGAGGAAAACAGTAATCACCTAATTCCCATGACTAACCCTAAGACGATTTGTTAATTACAGGGTGGTAGTGATGCGTGTTTGTCGGAGCTAAGAAAACAATAATGAAATGAGAAATTCACATCAATTTAGAATGACTTTGAAGAACGGAGAGATGACAGAAGTTAAGAATGATTATTACGTGCGCTGACACTTACCGTTGACCGGTTCCGTATGATGTAGTCTCATGACGTTGCTGTTGGTCACGAATGAATTCCTACTGTTCTTCAAGACCATGGACAGTGATGACAAGGGTCATAAAATAATCGGCTGACAGCCAGAAGGGATTTAGGTTATCATATTTCACAGAGCTTACGACCTGGCTCTCAGCAGGCATTACGTATGGATATATCATGTGAACCTAATTATTTTTTAGACAACTTTCTCAATGACTTCTATTTGAAATCCATTTTGGAAAGATAATTGACCAGGGGTTACGAAAAACAAAAGTAAAGCATTAGCCATTGGCTAATTTGCGTTTTTGAATGTTGGATTATAATCCGAAGTATACGGTTGCGATTAATTTTAAGTTGCAATCAATTTGAACCAATCGCAACAATTTTTAAAACAGGTCCCTGATTTACAAGTGCAATTTAGAAATCTTTGCATTCTCCCAGATGACAAGATGAAAGTCATGATGCTTTATGTAATTCTAGTCCCGAGTTTGTCCGGAGAAAATGACTTCGACTTTTTTTAAACTGGATACGAATAGCGAGGTCGTCAAAGAGATTGCGGATTTTCCTTTTCTCCTAAGTGGAAAGAAATTCATCTGTGTCACGCTCCCTTCAATATTAATTATTGATGCCCTACATCCTTACCTCAGATCAAAGGCGTATCCAGGACCTTTTTAAGGGGGGTAACATTTCCAGATGTTGGTGTACCTTTTTACTCCACTTTTTCTTCAAAAATTCAATGACAAGACTAGAATTTGGGTTTCGGGGGAGCACGACCAGCCCTATCCTCTTTTTTTGCCATCGACCTGATAGAATGGGGTAACACGTTTGAAACATGCGAAAGTCCGCGATATCTGGGTAGCACAACTTACAGCATATCTGGGTAGCACAACTTACAGCATATCTGGGTAGCACAACTTACATCACATCTGGGTAGCGCAACTTACAGCATATCTGGGTAGCGCAACTTTATACAGAGCGCCTGTGTAATTTCCTATTGTTTGTGTCGGTATAGGGGTGAGGGGGTGGGCAATTTTTCCTCTGAGTAGATTTATCTGTATATGCCATGGATTGAATACACACCATCATATGGCGTCGCCGGATATAAGATTATCTACTGCATCATCTAAACCAGACCGCAAAGAGACCAAAGGATTAAAATGTAGCGTGTACAGATAACTGTGCATCTTCTAGTACAGTACTGTAATGCTTATAATTATATCTATAGGTTTTTCGTGTTATGTAGAGAACGACAGAAAAGGGGAAAAGAGGCAAATACGAGTGGCAAAATGTTATCGCTATAAAAACTAATGTATAATCTATTATCATAAACATAATATGTCTGGAAAGGCAGTGACGATTACGATTGTTCTTTGAATGCCTACACCTAAATACGGTAGCGAAGTCAGGCATTTGTTCATAAGTATCAATTGTCTTGTAGCTATTTCTGTCTGTTTGTTTGTTTGTTTGTTTTTGCATGTTTTGGCGATTTAAAATGGATATGTTAACTATGGACATTTTTACAGATTATTTTGTATTGCCTTCACCGATACATAGAAAAATGCTGTTGTTAAATAAGTGAAAATAAAACGTCAAGATTCAGCTGGAAAAGAAAAGAAAAGCACACACACAAAAAACATCTACTTTTAATAGACAAGAAACTGTATATTCCACATTGCGCCACAGTAAATTAAAAAAAAAAGTAAGATATTTGTAGTTCACTTCAGCATAACGTTAACTTTATTTTTCAATGCATCATTCATTTCGAGAGCTTGCGCGTGGAAACGAACCGAACTGAATTGAATTGAACAAAAAATCCATTTACAAATTGACGAGCCGTACGTGTACATTCGACAAATATTCCTTGTAAACTATGGTAACAACTACACTTGAACGTAATTAGATCCTTCAAGGACCATTAGGAAATTTTTCCCCAAAATAAACAGAAAGGACCATATTTCAGTGAATTACGGCCTCATATAAATCCAAAGAGCTACATCTGTTTCAATTAACTTTAATTCTGTGAACCTTATATTCTGTTAGTGCTACTACAAACATGAATATCACTACGCGAACAAAGAGATAATTCACTAACTAGTTTTCTTGTCTGACATTAATATTCTTGTTTTAAGTTTTAGCCTAATTCTGTTTCTATTTTAATAAATTTGCCAACCAAATAACTTGTCATCACTCTAAAAAACGGTCATTACGAGCAAATGAAGAAAAAAAATCAATTAAATACTTTTGTTTCATTCGTGCGTTTGTTTGATCCATGATTTTTGAGCCTAAATGAACAAAAAGTCAAGAGTACTCTACTTGTTTCCGTTCATGATAATTGAAAACCAAATATCTTGCTCTTACGACGACAAACATGGACATTGACTCCAAGCAAACAAAGAGTAAACTCAATTAGTTCTCTTTTTTTGTAACGATCTTTAGTAGATATGAACATGTTAGACCAGCGTTTTCAACCTTTTTCAGTCACGGCACCCTTTTCAGAAATAAAACGTTTCACGTCACCCTTATCACAGACCCATCACTGAATATTACCTGTGCATCATTCTGAAACTCGTCAAACACTTGTACATACTTGTTTCTAATTTTTGAGAGGGAGCAAAGCGAGCGAGCCAAACAAATAACATTATTAATATGATGGATAAATATATTGTCATTTAGACACTAAATAAGATATGGAATAATGTATGCGGGCACCCAGTCGCCGAATATTAACGATTATGAGGATAATCGGCCATCTCGTTGCACGAAATTATCTCGTTAGAGAGTGATACCAATTTATTCGAAAATCGGATCGCAAGTTGTCTATATAATACTTGTATGAATATGACATCCTTCACGATCTCAAGAAAGCGATTGTATAAAATTAATAGGAATGAATGTCCTATGTCCATGCATTGCATGACTATCATTGGCATTTAATTGAAGTATGATGAATGTTTAATATGAAATATGCCTGACTACCCGCCCACATCGTTTATTAGGGTTGGTGCTATCCATATGTAGGCCTATTAAGCTCATTTAATCAGTACCAAGGCTCTTCTGTGCACGGTACGAGCACGGTTAAATAAGTATTTCAATTTCTTTCGTCTCATTCATCTTTCTCTCTCTCTCTCTCTCTCTCTCCCTCTCTCTCTCTCTCTCTCTCTCTCTCACCCTCTCTATCTCTTTCAGTCTTTTGTTGCGGCAAAACCGCTCATCCGTTATGCATTTAAAAAAATATATATTATGTATATACATATTTTATTAACATAATCATTTTACCTATGACGAGGACGTCAATTCAAGCTGTGCTAATGACGATCCCTTTTTCTACATATGATTGTAAATTTATGTGACGATGATATAAAGTTATATATTTGTGAAGATATACAGGGTATATGGAAAATAAATGAAAATCAAACAAATACCAACCATGTTTATATTCATTGCGCTGTGGTTAATTATGCCGCCTGGTAGTCACTTTTAAATGCGCATGTGTCTCGACTGCCTGCCAAGAATTATGGAAAATAATTTTGCTTTTAAAGGTACGCCATAGCATTGTACAAAGTATACATGATCATAGTTTTGTAACGGCTTTGGAAATTAACATGGAGCTTTTTTGTATTCTGAGTCATATTAATCTTGAGGATTCGTTTTAATTCTTCTTAACTCTTTTAAAGGTACTATGTCCCTTTTGCAGCCAACCTCAAATTCTGTAGAACTTTGCAGGAATTATGAATATGTCATGTATGTCCCATCTGTGAAATTTAAACGTTACCAGTGTCCTCATATTCAAATTATGCAAGGAAACCCGTTTACTTGCTAGACTTCACTGTCAGACACTATTGAGTGACTGACTGGCTTTTTTTTTTTTTTTTTGGTAATAACGAACATGAAAACAGATGTAAAGGGTACATGAGCATTTGTCTACATCAATAACCCACTTCTTGTGATGGCCAAGATTAAACTGATTGAATCTTTGCGCAGTATAAAACGTATGACCATTCGGTACAATTGTCTGAAAACCAAGACTATTACTTTTGGGCTCTATAGCCCTAAAGTCGATTTGACAACTAATAGTTGTTATTTTCCCACTTGAAGACATTTTCAAGCCCCACCTGTTTTAGGGAAGTTCTAAATTAGTATTATCTTTCAAATGCAGTTGGAATTTAACTTTTTCATATTTTTGGCTTGCAAATGGGACATAGTACCTTTAAAAGCTATCAAAATATCAAAAGTACAAACACGCGGATACTGTACGAACAAAAATATCATAGTTTCACAATGAAGGATCTGACGTCCATACAATTTTCCAAGTCTTGATCTCGAAAAAGACATGGGAAATTTCGTTCTCCATAATACGGTGGACGTTATACAATCACAGCAAATATATATTCATTCTTTATCGTTTCGGGACAAGCATTTCACATTTTGTGGTTTGGCTCTGTAACTATTGATTCACAGCCCTACAAAATATATGCCATACTCGTGAAAGAAAGGGCAAACATTTCTAAACATACTTTGTCCATTTATTTTGCATGACCGCGTAGCGTTTCATGACATAATTTTTTTAGCAGTAGGTAAGTTACAATAATTTGACAATACTTGGCGAGGTTACCAAATTTAGTTTTTTGATTAAAACTGGCAATTTGTCAACTTTTTGACAAGAACCTAGCCCATGTACATGTTATCAGAGACATAGCAATTTATTAGAACAATGTAGCATTACAAGAAATAAATAATTGATGCCAATTTGAAGTAAATTAGTGATTATTTAGCGCTAAAACAAAAACCTATCCTGAAAGGGTTAAGGTAAAAGTGTAGCAGGCATCAACTACACTAAAAGCGCTTTCAGACCAAGGATGTTCGTGATTACTCTAAAGATATCACTATCTAGGTTAAATTATCCCCGCCTCACTAATCGAAATAATTACTACAATGACATGAAACCGAATAGTTGGGATTCGGGGATGTACTTAGCTTCGGGGATAGTTATTGCAATTTTTTAATAGTCTTTCGTGATCACGATTCTCTCTTTGGGTAAGTTGGTCTTTGACTGGACTGGGTAGTCACTTTGGTAGTAGATTTTCCTTTATCAACTATTCGACAAAACCATGTCAGACCCAAGTACATGTAATCAGATCATTGCATTTTATTAGAACAATGTTGCATTGCAAGAAATATATATAATTGTTGCCAATTTGATGAGCGTTATGTGTTTAACTTAGCCCTTAACAAAACTATCCTGAAAGGATTGAGCAAAATGTGTATCAGGTATCAACTATTACGAGTTACTATCAGACTAAACGCGCTTTCAGACTAATGATGTTCGTGATTACTCTAAAGATATCACTTTCTAGGTGGAAGTTTCCCCGCCTCACCAATCAAAATAATTACTCCCATGACATGAAATCGTATGGTTGGGAGTCGAGGATGTACATAGGTTTGGAGGTAATAATTGCAATTTTCAAATAGTCTTTCGTGATCACTAATTCTTTTTCTTTTTTTGAGGCACTTCTTGATCATTTTGAATTTTAGGGATTCAACATTACCCCATGTCACAGTCACTAATAACACGTAGGGCCATGCATCTCATAATTGTAAAACTGGAAACGTTGTTAAACAATGCCTTTAAACCATCCCCTCTCTCATCTCTTCAGCGGATTTCTTCACCGGACTCACATGCACTCCTTTATGTCTGGAATACAAAATGTGAGATTATCTATTTCAAGGGATGAGATTTTGGGTCCATTTCTATTCATTTTGTTTTTCTTTAAATCCTTGACGTCAGGTAAACTTCTATATTTTTGCGAGAAATCCGTTATTTGATATGGCTTTGTTGTTTGGAACTCTGTAATGTTACAACATTTGGTCAAATTTGGGATATGACTATAAGGAATGTACGCTATGTTTCTGTCATATATTTTGTTAAATATCTTTAAGTTGAATCGTATCAAAAAGTGTGCCAGGAGGATGTACATGAAATTGAATTCTTAGATCTTTAATCCTTAAACAAGTTAATTATAACTAATCTTCAATTCATTTTTTCCAATTCTCGTTTGAAAAAGAATTTCAACAATACATTATACATATAAACAAATGTATAAACGACACAAACAATTATAAAGAATGCCTTGTCGTGTTTGTCATTTCAAGTGAATTACATAGAAAACTAAAAGGCTCGGATTTTGTTTGATATTAATAATTTATAAAGATGATGGCTGGGCTGGAGAGCGTAATCAATTATTCATTCTGCGGTAGGGAGGAAGACATTATATTGGCAGAAGGTTAGCACTTAATGTCTTTAATTATATTAAATAATTGATTTACACTTGCTGCTGAGAGACAGCGAATGTACGTCCTTGGGGGAAAAGCGACGAAAGCTTCTACATTGATTCTAAAGCGAGCAATATTATGTTTCATTTTTGGAAAAAAGACGTGTTATATTAAATTTTCCTGCCAACGCTGATATGTCTTTCATAGCATGTGATACGTCCTTTACATCACATTTTTCTAAAAATGATCAGCAATTACTCTGCGTTCTTGTGTTCTATTTTGTGTGTTATCTATTAAAGATGGTGCATCTGTGGAATGCAGGGCTATAAACGAAGGGCACGTCAGGTAAAGAAGGGGCAATGTTACCTCTGGAATGATACCTATGCGCATTAGAATTGCGCGTTTTTTTAACGGGAGGGGCACTTTTCTTGATTTCAAAAAAACTGTGTCGGGTATTTGAATGTCTGTATGGGGGGGGGGGCATAGGAAAGGAAATGGGCAAAATGGGTAGGACTAATTCCTTCATACATATTTGATACCTGGGGTGTTTCATAAAGATCCTAATTCAAACTTAACTTTTAGTTGGACTTAAGAATTATGGAGAGCCATTTGAAGCCTTAAAATAAATATATTCATAAGTGAAAATTCAAGTATTTTAGACTTTTCATAAATTACACACCATGAACATGAAATCTCCTCGATGATGGAAAATACTAAAGATTTGAACTTACATTTTATGTCTTTAAAAATATTGTTTACAAAATATTTTAATGGATGCTAACGGCTTTCCATGATTGTTAAGTCCAACTTAGAAATAAGTTCAACTTAGGAACAACAATATCACACGAGGATCATGGGAAGCAGAGGTTCACATATAGCAAAGGCAACTAAAAGCTTCAGACGGTGCATATATGCAGCGTGGGCGAATCGTATATAGGAAAGGTACAACAATTACGAGCGTACAACCTCTTGCATGTCAAGAGGGGCAAATGGGCATCTACAAGGGTACCTAGAGGGTTTCAGAATCTAGTTGAACCCTGAAATGTTTAAATCTACTCCCTGTCATTTAGAATCAAAATGTGTTCATTTCTTATATTTGTTTATTATTATATTTGTTGTCACTGACGCACTTTCATTTTCTGAAGGCAAAAACATTAAGAAACCCAACATTTGTATTTCATGTTGAAACTTAAAGCCTATCTGCACTAGTTCGGCCAGAAGGGACTAGACCTCCCTGCATGGTCACTGACAGGTGGTTATCTCACCAAATAAGCTCTCAATTAACATAATAAAAAGGGGACCATGGAGGATCAACGGGTTCCGCTTAATAGGCAATGTTTGCTATGTAGAGGGCGCAAGAAGGTACAAGTAGTGCAGTCCCGCTTTGAAATTTAAAAAAACTCAAGGGACCAGAGGTAATGAACATTCATGTCTTTATGATAGAGGAGAAGACTACATCTTTATGACTTTTATCCAAAGAGCAGCTGTTAACAGATGGGTTCTACATCAAGATCAAGAACATGAGAGATTGTGTGGGTGCACGTGTAAAAGCTTTACAACACTGGCACGAAGATGAAAGAACCCGCGTTAAAGATTTACATTTATCGTCATCAAAAGAGCGGCATATAAAGAGGATCAGGTGATCTTACCATACGTTGCCAGGAACTCAACGTCAATGTTTGTAGTGGCTCATCCTGCATGTGCATTAGAAGACATCAGAAGGTGGACGGAGAGGTGGAAAAGGAGTATATATTTTTTT
>BEXV01000256.1:265909-280575 GCA_003118195.1 Hemicentrotus pulcherrimus | reverse complement strand
AGAGAGATGTAAAGAGAGATGAATAATATCTATATTTAATATATAGATAGAGTGACGGGCTCAGAGAGGGAATGGAGAGAGATGAAGATGAGATGTGCGCGTTCCTAGGTGCGGGTGGGGGTGTTTGTGTAAGAGAGAGAAAGAGAAAGAGAGAGAGAGAGAGAGAAGCAGGAAGTAGAGGGTTTTCAACTGTCTCGATAAAAGCTCGCAGAAAAATGAATTCACTCTCCCAGAGAACATAATTTAAAGCCGAAGGGCATTCGAAGCGATGATAAAAAGAAAAACATGGTAGGCAACGCTGACGAGATAGTCAATCACGATTCGTAAAAAAAGCCCTTAGAAAAATTACATGTAAATTTGAATCACCGAGACGGAAGTAAACACAGGTGAGAAATGCATGCAACGGAGACACGATCGAAAGTGAACTAAATTTTCTTATCAACTTGATGAAATTCCAATAACGTCATCCTTTGTCAGCTTTTCCTATTTGACAGATTGAAATATGAAATGTTTTCATTTGTAATTACCATGAATGTTAGAATAAAATATCAGAGTAGGTCTTAAGATAATTCAATTTCATCAAAGTTATTGCATTAGTATGTTTAAGTCAAACAAATAACTATACCAGAACATTAAGAGAGAGGGAACTTTGATTCAACAATAAGTTTCTATTATTTCGTTAATTTTCACCTGTTTTTGATAAAATGTAATTTACTATGAAACCTGTTTTCGCCACCACCTGTCTATAAAGACAACATTTTTCGTATCGTTTAGATAATCAATCTGTACCTGAAGTCTTATCTCGTTTGATCGATCTTTCTACTTCTTGCACAGATATAGTAGCAATGAATTATTATTATAATTCACGAATATAATGCTTCCTAAGATATATTGGATAAAGCATTGATACACTAGTGCCCTCTTGGTTGGACAAGCTTCATCTGAAGTAATATGTTTGAAAGTTACTGATCATTTGGGGGGTAATACTTGCTTATTTAAAATATTTACTCCTAAAACATGAGCACAAAACTGTCAAGATGATATTACATAAATGGTAAGTGGCCATTTTACACATTATTTTTCGAATAACAGCTGAGAAGGGAGGTTAGACGTCTAAGGTTAGGTGAATCTAATTTCCCAAATGACATAAGAGCTGTCCACATTATATGCGACACAATACCAGCATTTGTTTAGAGTGTTTTGCCTATGGCCTTGTTTAATTTAATAGCAACCAAGGCTCAACAAACAAATTAACAAGTTTCCCTTCCAACACCCCCACACTAAGAACTAAAGGGAAAAGCATGTGATCTGTAATGAGAAATCATCCTCAGGCAGACATGACTATAGCTTTTGCCTTTGTTTTGTTCCATTAATTTTGCTAATAAATGAAATAAATGAAATGAAAACTTTGAAAGTAATTGATGCGTATTTTGTTTGATTTAGAACTAAACCAGTGACTGCTCCTGTCTTTGAAACGCCATGAAAGAGTAGTGATATCGTACACAGATTGATTGTATGGAATAAATTAGTGATGTCGTAGTCGAGTGGATTGAGCACTTGACTTGAAAGGCATATGTCGTGGTATACAATCCCAGACCTGTTAAGTGCTTTGAGACGGTATTTCATATAAAGAGATATGTAAATCCAGATTGTAATCATGAGAATGAACAGTGCAAACACTGCGTTGAATCACGAGTGTATTGGTTATACATTACCCTTGCAGTCGTGATTAGCGGAGGTAATGACGGAACCGCAATGACACCTCATGCGCAATAAGCACGATATTTGGGTATTCAGCGCTATTTTTAATTTATCCAATATTTCTGGTAAAAGATGTCAATTGAATATTCCATGTATCACATCTGAAGATGACGAATAAAAGATAATGCGTAAAACGATATTTTACAGACAAAGTTTCTGATGAGACAGCTTTTGAATATTAGACAACTGATTAACAATTTAATCAATCTATTTTTCATAAGTTATTAATTCGTGTGTTTATTTATTTATTCATTTATTCACTCAGAACACTTTAAACAAGGTAACCGTACAACTTGGTTTGTATAAATCGTAAAATCAAAGATAATAGAATGGGCGCATGTGCATCATTTAAAGCTTATCTGTACTAGTTTATAGGAGGGATTAGACCAGCCTGCCAGGTCACCGATTAGGCAACGTTTTATAGAAGAAGCAAGTAGCTACAAGTAGGACAGTGTGGCTTTAACACAAAGGTATAACAAACTGGTCAGCTGCTTGGGAAATCGAAGGAAGAAAACAAGAAGACAATGTGTCAAATACCTGGTTATTACAGGTCAAGTGGCAATTGAGAACTGCCAGCAAATTAAAATTCCCAGATAATACACCTGGATTGCCAGCCTTAATCGCCTTACGTGTTGTATGTGCAATCAAGCAGGGTACTTTTACGTATCAGCATTCTTTAAAGTAGATAAGGGTCAACATTTCATACCCAGGAAGATCAAGATAGTGCAGACACGCCTAATTTGACGCCATCTTAAAGTGATTGGCTAACATTGTTAGGAATTTAAAAATATCTAATTCTGTTACTTGAAAATGGTATAAACATGCAAGGTATAATTTTAAAATATGGCTCTGAGAGTCTCAAGTCATAACACCTTTGGGAAGTATTTGAAAACTCGAGTAACGGTCTCTATTTAAAAGTTCTCAGAGTCGCGATATTATACAAAATCGTGGTTTGCGTTGAACTTACAGCTTTTCAGTCTAAACAATGGTAGTTTTCAGGGTTTTTGAGTACTAATACATGTACCCATACACATGTTTCATTTAGTTTGAGATTTTTTTAGATCGGCTATTCGCAAAGCTAGCTAATCACTTTAATCTCTTAATAACGCCTTGTGTACAAGGTCAACGGGCTTAAACATTGAATAATATACACATTTTGTTGGTCCATAAGGGTGGAATACATTTTTATTACCCTTTAAAAAAAATTTAATTGTAACAATTCGATTTATTCATGATAGATTGCGTTGATATCTTCTCAGAACCTCGTAAATCAATCTCTACGAATGTTTATTTTGATCATTAAAATGGGTATTTGTGTGTACAGAATGTGCTGCATGCATATTAGTTGTCCAGGTCTTAATTATAATCTTGATTTAAAGAAGGATTCCAGGTTCAAAATGACTTATCCAACTGTCTTTCACCCGTCTCGTTCTTAAAGAGAAAATTCGCGCTTTTGTGACGGTGAAGGATAATTAATGCACTTTCTGACGTGAAAGATTATTGTAATAGAAATATCCTAAGAAAATGAATGCTCTTGAAGTTAGAGTGCTCCCATATATTAAATAGAACTTGGAATGGGTCAAAACTTTGAACCAACGTCCGATGTCACAGGTTCGTGTGGTCCCGTGTACGTATATCTGTGTCTCATCTTTTCCATTTATAATAATGATTTTCACAATATTTGGTCAAACTGTTCTTATTTAGGCCTAATACATAATCAACCATTCCGGATAATTCTGAACTGCTTCTTTCACAATTGAGCTCACCAGTTCTCAATATCACCTCTAATATTTGAATGATGCTATCATTAATAAAGTCTAGCACACACGATGAATCTTTCTGATGTATCCTATTCTTCATACTACATGTATTTACATTTAAACTCTACACCTGTTGATCTTTCCACTTAGGTTTATGGGAAAATCCAGGGTGTTTGCTTTACCTATGTCTTGTAGTTGTACGTCAACAGGCATTATGGAATTAAGAGTAAAATGACGTTTACATACTTTGACACGTTTTTAAATCAGTGGAAGTTAATCCGAATTCAAAATAATGACTGACGTATTAAATTCAGAATGCTTTTTAAAACCATGTGTTTTAAAAAGTTAGAGCCCTTCACTTAAAACACGAAAATTACTAGATCATGTATTAAAATAGCACATGTACGTCATATCTCGGAATTAGTTATCAGAATTGTGTAGCTATAATTTAACCTTGATGTCGTAAATCCTGATTGTATGTTTGTATCACAATTTTCTTTATTCAACGTTTGCCCATATAGTGATCATAATTGCTTCCAACTTAAACCGTATGACAAATGTTTTCTCAAATTTGCGACTAGATGGAAATTTTGTTCCACCCTTTATAATTATATATGCAGAGTATGACTAAGTGTGATTAAAATTGTATTTAATTTCAATATATGTATTAAGACGACCGGGAACAATCTCTCCAATCTAGATTAAATTTGAAATATATATCTTACCTCGGCATGGTGGCGTTGGGTTAAGAATAGTCCACAAGAAATAAGCGAAGGATACCATACGTACAGAGTAAGAAATTTGTTCCATTTCGCTCGGCTGCTTTCCCGCCACTAGCCGGCAAAAGGAAACAAATTGAATGATCGAAAACAAAAAGCGTTCCGCCAAAAATCAGCACCGGCAATATCCAAAGGTGTCAACAATAGCTCTGGATTGTAAAATGGATTGGTTGAAGCGTATTCATGTCTCGAGTATGTAATTATGTATGGTTAGTATTTCAGGTTTTTGTTCGAGCACAATTTGCGAAATCTCCGTGTAGTTGCATTTATTATTCACGGTTCAGACTTGGGTAGACGGGAGTAATGACATGCACAGAAGTATTGAGGGTTGAAGAACATGTAGAGCGGATATATGGGGGTGAAAGAGAGATGGCGCTGTTGACAACAAGCAGGAGCAAGATGTTGAGCTGATCCCTGAAACTATACCCCAGGGGAGCAACTTGTAAATAAGTGAGAGAAACGAAGACATTATGGAGAGAAGGTGGGGGATGGGGGGATGAGAGAAACAAAGATTGGGATAGCTGGTAGAGAGACCTAGATAGTGGAAGAGAGAGAGCAAAAGAGAGAGAATATAGGGAGAGAAGGGAGAGGCAGAGAGAGGTAGAGAGAAGGGGTAGAAGAAAGAATGTGAAGAAATACTATGAGACAAACTAGAAGGGGAGAGATTTAGAGACAGAGATTAAGAGGGAGTGAAATGGAGAGAGGCGTGAGAGAGAGAGAGAGAGAGAGAAAGAGAGAGGAATGGAAAGTGGGAAAATAGAGACTGGAGAGAGAGGAGGAGGAATAAAAGAAAGAGGAATGCAGTGAGAAAAGAGGGGGAGAGGGAGAGAGAAAGAGAGAGAGAGAGAGAGAGAGAGAAAGAGAAAGGAAAGAGGTATGGATGGATAGAAGAACATGATAGAGTTATCGACAAAAAAAATCTTCACTTGATCTCGGCAATCAAATCTAGTGACCTTAAAACGTGAATTCCATTATCAAGAAATATTCACTAGCAATTTATTTCATTGAATTATAAAGAGTACCATTTCTAGTTACAGATACAAATCTGAGAAAAAAAAGTAGAACATGAATATTATTGCTATTTTAAAGATACTCGATAGTATTACATTCCAAATTTCTTGGTCTCAATTATTGCATCAAAATAACATTCATTGGAACACTAAGCAGAACGTATAAATATTATGCCTAGTTCATGGATACCTGAAAATATTATATTATATTATATTATTTCAAATTCCGCACTCTCTATGATTGCATCATATGTGATTCTGTCCAAAATATGATTAGGGGACTTACATTATTGTTATTGTATATATGACATCATTCCAAGTTCTAAACTCTATTGTGCCAATGGTTGCATATAAATAATCATCCGAAGAGTAATCAGAACTTACACGCAAAATTATAACTACTCGCTATTTTCCATCGTCCTCGTGATCACATTAAGTATTTTTTTTTCATAGCTCAATTTCCTGCCGTTATCTTTCCGACATTGTCTTTCTAGAGCTGATAATGGATATCACTTGTTGAATGATAAAACCACTGCATCTCATATAAGCCTTTGCGAAAGCCTCTGACTCTTATATTTGTGGGCAAGGTGATTGGCATGGTAAATACTGCCAGAAATATTCATAAAACCATTATTATATTCATTGGCAGTTGATCCTTCATGAATATTCCTGTGTATTAAACTTTGTATCCTGAAAGAACGAATCAGTGGACAATTTTCTTGCCTTTTTTGAATTACATTTGAGAGCTGATAGATAATCCCTTAAAAAATTATCATTCGATATCCATGGATAATGTCACAGTGATGGGAGGAATTTAAAACATTTTTCTCCCGTAAGTGATTGTTCTAATCGAAACAATTCCTATTGGGAACTTTTTGAGGGCTTCTAGAATATGTTTCGACAGTGTTACAAAATGTAGATGAATGTTTTGCCAATGAACTTCAGTGCCAGGGACTCGAACCCCTTCCCTTTTGATACGTAGTCCGGTGACTTATCATCTACACCTCAAGGTCTCTGCATAATATAAGGTGACTCACTGAAACATCAGCAAAACACATAATCTGTCATTCGTTTCTGATGCCCCTCGATACCGATGCTCGCTACAACTACTAAGAGAGTTTTTTAGTCATAGTTGTTAAATGTTACCTGCCATTTACACATCCATTATTTTAATCATTTTGTTGTGGTTGTGGTTTGATTTGATTTTAGAAAAGGGAATGCGTGACAATCTGAATAATTGATTGACGTAATTAGACTAATTTGCTTCACGCGGTGGGATCCAGGATTCTTTTATTAAGTGATGGGGAGGGTTCCAACTTAAACAAACAACAAATTTACAGGGGAAAGACAAAACAGTGATTCCATTTTAAAAGATAGCTTTGCCTCTGAAATATCTGACGAATAACGGTTATCTCTTTATTCAGAGTCATTTAACATACATGTATATTATCACTTTCGAAATAACTGGAAAGCAAGATGCAAAAACAAAAATGGAAGGGAGAACAACAAAAAAAAAACAAAAAAAAAGATAAATAAAAGAAATGAATAATAAATCAATAAATCAATAGACTGGCAACTAAATGAACAAATAACTAAATGTATAAATAAAGCAACATAAAAGGAAATGGATTGAAAATAAACGAATAAAGATAATAATTAGGTTTTCATTTCGGGCAGGGAGAGCACATAATTTTATCTAGAATCCATCAAGTAGGTTTAAAGCACATGAGATTCAGGGCTTAGGAACATGCCCCTTGAGCTCCGCCCAGCCCGGTATCCGCCAAAGACTCCATTGGCAGAATAGTTATAGCCGAGAGAGCGGGATATACATGTAAGCCTACATTTTTCGACGATCCTTATATTTAACCATCTTCGTAACGGACGTGCGGCGAATTTGCCTCGAACTCGCTCAACCTATGAAAGGGAACGCGCGCGCTTTTGAAAATTACCGTGCATGATCTAATACTCGGATAAAATATATCGCATCAAGGAACCTTTGTGAAAAGCTATCATCCGATAAAATTTGTGTAGTCGGATCAGAGGATAATAACGTTATATCTCATTCTGTTAATGTCTTAGCATCTTATTAATCACAGTTTCTTCTTTATACTGGTGCAAGGAGTGATTACAACCATGTTTAAACTCACCCTTTTTGGATTTCTCGTCTTCAACGCATGCGGGGCAACCATTGGAGCTTCTGGAACGGACCTTGGTACGAATGAAAGCATTTTGTATTTGAGTTTAAGTTATGTTTAATGATATGATAATTTGTTCTTTAAAAAGATGACTATTTCGATTTTTTAGCTTCTGTTGCACACAAGAAGTTGGTGAGAGAAACGTCCAAGATTCGGCTATACATGATGTACAATTGTATGGGACACGATCGTAAAAGGCTTAAAATTCTTTGTGATCGTGGTAAAATATCTTTTGTATATCGGTAGAGCATCGTGTAACATCATACTCCTTTCAATATCTTATATTGAACCCAAGAAGTGGGATTAGACAATTAGATCATGATTTCGCTACACTTGCACGTGTATATTCTTTAAACAACTTCTGATCAGTATATCTGTAGAACGTAGTGTATACGTATACAAATATCGCAGGTATCTTTTGAACGCAAGCATTTTGGAATCTACGTGATTCGACTATGCATGTATATTCGAAGATCATCTTTTTTAAATCTTTAGAACATCGTGCCCATTCGTAGAGCATCGTGCACATTCGTAGAACATCGTCCACATTCGTAGAACATCGAAGAATTCTGACATGTCTTATATTGAACCCATGAAGTGGGAATCTATGATTAGCGAGTGGATGAGATCATTCCTAATTCGGCAATAGAATAACTAGATCAAAAGCGAACATATCTGTCCTTGATTTCACTTTAAAGTGCCCATTGTTTCTTAGGTCTACCCATATTTGTGCAGGAAAGGTGAAGCTCCAGGAGTCAGTTCACAGAATTGACAATACAACTGTCCTTGATACCATTCGTTAACCCATTTAACAGCGATTACAAAATTGAAAGATCACTTATGTCATTTCTGCACTCCACACTTCAATTGACCAATTGTATATTCGACGAACATCTTTGGCATATCCTAAGAACATCGTACACATTCGTAGAACATCGTAGACCTTTGGAACACATAAAGTTGGAATCAATGATTAGCGCGTGGATTAGATCATTCCTAAATCTATACGTATATTCATAATACCTATAGTAAAGACTGTCTTGTTTAATGAATACCTACATGTAGATCAAAAGTGAACATAATCTGTCCTTGATTTCACTTTAAAGTGCCCATTGTTTCTTAGGTCTACCCTTATTTGTGCAAGAAAGGTGAAGCTCCAGGAGTCAGTTCACAGAATTGACTATACACCGTCCTTGATACCACTAATTAACCCATTTAACAGCGATAAACAAATTGAATGATCACTTATGTCATTTTTACACTCCACACTTCAATTGACCAATTGTATATTCGACGAACATCTTTGGTATATTCTTAGAAAATCGTGCTCATTCCTAGAACATCGTAGACCTTTGAAATGATTTATATTGAACACATGAAGGGGGAATCTATGATTAGCGCGTGTATTAGATCATTCCTTAATCTATACGTATCTTCATAATATCTTTAGTCAACACTGTCTTGTCTAATGAATAACTAGATCAAGAGTAAACTGTTTCTGTCCTCGATTTCACTTTAAAGCACCCATTGCTTCTTAGGCCTACCCTTATTTCTGCAAAAAAGGTGAAGCTACATGAGTCAGTTTCCATAATTGATTATACAACTGTCTGTGATACCACTAATTAACTCATTTTATGTTGTACAGCGCTCTGATCAGTTTGTCTGTAGTAGCGCTCAATAAGAATCAATTATTATTATTATTATTATTATTATTATTTAACAGTGATACAAAAAGTGATTGATAATTTTATGTCATTTTTACACTCCACACCTCAGTTGACCATTATATCTGAAACCTTCCAGCATGTGTGTGATAAGGTGTAGCTAAATGAACACATTTAATTTTGTTATGAATTTCTGATATAGGCATTCACGGTTATGTCAATAGCACACTAGGGTTCATTACATGCGCTAATAAAGCTTAAGAAGCATTTAGCCCACACGCTCATAATTGAAAGAAAATTGAACACTGCTCTTTTATGCATTCACTTTTCGTACAATAATCTTGTTATGAGGTGTCAAAAACTGCGCCAGATTTAACCATTGACGTCGTCCTACGTCAGGCCAACGGCTCCTCGAGTGTAACAAGTATAATGCACCTGAGTCAACTTATAGCAATCAGACTTTTATATCGTCGTGGCAAAATTCAAAATGGTTATAACTAGACCATATGTGTGTAGCTACGAACCCGATTAATCAGATAATAAATCAAGGGCCAAAGATGTATGTCGGATCAGGCTAAAGGAAATGAGGGGCGTAATTAGTACCACCTTTACGTCAAATTGAGATCACTATAAAACGAGGGAAAGCCATCACTGCTGCTGCATTACCCATTGCAAACGAGGCGTCATTTCGATTAAATTATTACTTGCGTCAACCAAGCATGCAAATCAAACAGTCAGTGCCTATATATCCAAACAAATGTTTGCCCTGTTCAGTTTGCCTTTCATTTCGTGTACGTTTTTGCGCTTACATTGCGCATCAAATGCAGTGCCATTCACTGACGCAATCTTACGTCAAACAAATAACGCCTCGTGTGCTTAAACTCCTAACGCCCCCGCAGTACAGTTGTTAGCGGTGGACTGGTGGCTCGTAGGACGAATGGGTAGGAATCGTCCATACCATCGAAAATTAATAACATTGATAAGAGACTCATATGAAATGATAAACCGCGGTTATATTGTATTGACTTTTGACCTTAAAATACTGCATAATCAAGTTTCATGCACAACCATGAATGTAAAAAAAAAAAAAAAATCGCCTCAGTTGTTATTGCTATAGCTGACAATTTTGACGGTTCTTCGCAAATTACAAAACCACAGACCGTTGCCTTATACCCGGTACCGGTTCTTCACAACTCGCCTTTTCTTTATTCCCGCTGTTGATAAAGTAACTATAGGGAATTTTAGATTTGCGTGGACTGATACGTGTGACGTCCATTCAAGGCAGTGCATTAAAAGGACGTCGATCGTAGCAATCCACGTTGTCGTTCGGCAAATCTAAAAGTCCCTGTTATTACATGTTGATCATACGACCGTCTCATCACTTTTGATGTAATCGCATATAAACTCATGGGACAAGCAATAATACCAAATTTGAGCTCGAAATGTCATTTCCTCGCCGGATCGATTCGGAATGAAACTTTTATTACAGACACACTGTCCTAGGACACGTTTTGGCAACTTGTTTATTTGAAATCGTCCATTACTTCATGCTCCAAGCTGCCATTTTTCCGAGTTGATCATTTATGTCTCTCTCTCTCTCTCTCTCTCTCTTTATAGTTTCTTTCTCTCAAGAGCTTTTATAGGTTTACTCCTTTATGAATTAGGTGGGGGTTCTATGTACTTCACGATTGTCTCTTTGCTTATCATAAATCTGTATGAAACCTCAGTGCCTCCATAAATATAAAACGCATTTTGTTTAATCTAACGCAGCTTATTAGCTCTCTCTCTCTCTCTCTCTATCTATCTCTCACTCTCTCCCTCTCCCTCTGCCTCTGGTATAGTAAACCATTGTTAATCCATTATCTTGATTAATATTTTTGTCATTATTTCTTAGCCTGACAACTCCATTTCCAACTGACTTTCCTACTCATTTTGTTTTGTTTCAATTTACGATAACGGACTGTAAATAATTTCCATTCCATCTATGTCCGATCGTATATGGTTATGGGTCTAGAAAAGATATATAATAAAAGCAACCTTCGCATTTCATGGACATCGAGCACTACATATACATCCTATTATTGCTTAACGCTTCCATTTTATTTCTGTCTATGTCATAGTCTGAGCAGGTTTGTATCCCTCTCTGTCTAAACGTATTAGGTTTGATCTAGAAATAAAATGATACTCCTCTTATCGTGGTCTGAACGCAAGAAGGCCGATTACTTGCGGATAGCCGATGAATCATAAAGCAAAATCTTCGCATTTTTGTTAAGCTATAAATCTTGAGCCTTGTATTATTTTTTCATTAAGTGTGTTTGTAAAAAGGTATTTTTAAATTTTTTTTTAACCAACTCTCGTTTATCCTCTAATCGAATTAAGCAAAAAAAGACAAACATTTGAAATCACGATTGTCTATTGTTGCGGCATAGAATGTTGTGATTATCTGATTTCTTCAATTTCAAGCATCATGACTGTGAGGCCTTTTGGATGTCATTTTTGCCCCAATTTAATCGTAGCTGTAAGCACTGAGATGATACATTAAGAAGAACGTTTTGTTACTTTGAAGGTCGACCTATTCTTCTCATCGACTCCAACCTGTTAGCACTGACGATATGAGAAAGAAAAAATATCTTTCAGACAAGTTTGAGGCCGACCTTTTCTTTCCATGCATGCCACGGAGTTAAGTTTGTGAGCATGGATGACACGAACATCGCCTTGAATTCTCTTGGAGATCGACTGAAACCTTTATTCATATCTGTCTTTCGCATCAAACATGAGAGCACCGATGATACGATGAAAGTCGAAAGTTGACGTGTCTTTATTTTATAAAATGAAGTGAAATAAAAACAATTTCAAGCGCTTAGAAATATAATGAAACAAGACTGGTGTTTTTTGGGAGGTTGACTGATTCTTTTCAGTGTGTCAAGATTTTTTTTTTCACTAGTGACATGAACAAAGCTTTGAGGTCCTTTTAAGGTCAACTGTTTGTTCTTTTGAGTCAAAATTGTTAGCACTTGACAGTGACTGAAGACATGAAGAAAGTCCGGAGGCTACTCAGTACTTTGTAACGTATACCCTTAATACAACACAATACTGCAACGATGTTTATTAAGTGCTCATTAGGCGATTTGTTTGTCTTTTATCGTATGACTAATTTTTGCGCTCATTATCTTTTATATCAGGAAATTGGAGTCAACTTTAATAGCGCCTTTCAATACAATCACCTCTCTCCTGTGTCACTGGTAATACATAGTAATGTAATACTGCAAGTAAACAACGTGATGACTGCTTAAATTTGATTAGAGGAGTCTAGAGTCAGACACTCTCAAATATACTTTGAAAACAAGAGATTCCAATCACATACTTTGGGGGGAACAAACATTTGATCTGCAATATTTACAAATGAATCATTCTTGGAAGGAGAAACTCTAAATGTTTCTAAATATGATTTGAAGACAGGTGATGCCAGTTAAATTTTAGGACAGAAAAGTTCTTATCGATCTAGAATATACATAAAACACGATAACATCTACTTATGTGGTTGAACACCATTAATGTGTTTACACTTCCATTGAACTATTCATATTTAAAGGAAATGTTGATCGTGAATGTCATCTTGCTATCATACTGTAGCGGTGGCATCGCACTGTAATGTTATCTGTCTAGTTATAACTATACATTGTTAATCGTGTCATTAATGGCAATTATATCACGTGGGAATGATAAAACCTGTAAAAATTATATCGACATCCTGCCGAAAAATTACAAAGACTGTAAAGAAAATCAGATGTCGATATTGGATATGGTTGTTTTATTCATTATATCCATAGACAATGAAGATTTACGATCAGTGTTTTTGTTTTATTCCAAGTAATTTAATAGCAGGTCATGGGTGGAAGGTAATGCTACAGGTCCCTAACACCTGCAGATTTACTTTTTATACACTTGGAAGTAGTATGTTTGTTCGTTAAGTTTGATAGACAATGAAGAGTTACGATCAGAAGTGTTTTCTTTTTAATTCAAAGTAATTTAATAGCAGGTCGTGGATGGATAAGGAATGCTAGGTCCTCAACATCTGAAGTTTTACCTGTATACTCTTTTAAGACTGTGCTCCCCCCCCCGACAAATTGTATTTGTTGTTCTTCTTCTTCTCTTTGCTTGTAGAACTGTTCCTTGGATAGGGTATTTTTAAAAAAAAAATTTTACCAGTAGAAATGTTTACATCGTGACCTGATCTACCAATATGATCGTAAAGAAGGATCTTACACGCGGTTGCATGAACAGCCATAGAGAGAGAGAGAGAGAAGGATAGAAAAAAAAATTAAATGAAAATGAAATTCATAATAATGCTCACCATGAAGCCAAATGCTCGCGAGACATTGATTAGTTCAAATCGTTCTGTTTCGCAATGGATATCTCTGCCAACATGATGTTATTACAGAGTTTCTTCCAAAACATTGTTAAGCTCTTTCGTGCAATGGTCCCGAAAAGTTGGACGTGTCGCTAATACCATCGAACACCTAGTTAGGAAGAAGGCCTATTTAATCTCCATTGGACGTTAATGGCTGGCGCATGATTTGGGAATAATACACCGGTAATCATCGCAACTCATGCAGCATCATTTCCCTAAATTGCCCGACATCTATATTTTTTAATTAAAAAGCGATTCGGGCTTAATGGATAGGAGAAGGATGAGGAACGCTTTACGAGACATGCATTGAGGGTTGAATGATCTATTAGCATAAAAAGTGATTCACAGGAAGGCTATATGGACAGACCTATATTGTACCAGATTACACATGTATGATAGTTGGAATATAAGTAACGTTCATGAAGGAATGAAGATGGTGCACATATCTGTTAGGATTTGCAAGAGGTCATAAAACATTTCGGTTCTTTAGTTTAGTTCAGTTCAGATCGAATTACTTCCATATTTCACATTTCACGGTTTGTTTATGTCACGGTCACAAAGCACCAAAGGTTCGTACGAACGATAATTTCGTACGAATATCCCTGTTTTTTCATTGTCTTACCGAATTTCCTTTGAAAAATCGTTCGTGTGGCGTTCGTAGCAGTTCGTAAAATTTATTTGTGACCGAGGCTCACACGAAATAGCAAAGAGATATTTAGAATAAACAAACGCTTCATAATCTCCACAGAGCGATGACGCAGTAAACATCTTTTTGCTGGGGCCAGCAAAAAAATGTTTACTGCGTCCAAAGCCTCTAAAACATAAAACTTATTTAATATATACATTACTTGAACTATAAAACTTTCGTCATCTTTATCAAATTACTCGCGTTGTTTTGGTAAGGGCGATAACTGAGCCTGTGTTATGCTTACAAATAATGTTGCAGTAAAGTTGATATGCGATTATATTGGGAATAAAGTTGCCTATAGGCATTTGATATATTATTGGCATCGTTAACTTCATGAAAGTGGTAACAGCTTCATTTTTATTGCAATAGCCCAAGCAATGATACACTTCCAGTAAAAA
>BEXV01000256.1:235255-258606 GCA_003118195.1 Hemicentrotus pulcherrimus | reverse complement strand
CGTTCGTTGCTTAGCAAAAGACAACCTCTTGCGGCTCAGGACCATGAGTTATTTCTTTCACTCTAAAAACATAACTTTTTAAAATTTTACATCCTCTCATTATGACCCATATAACTGATAGTTGAGGTTTACATTAACGATGACGTGTTTCGACACATAACTACTTAAGACAGGAATACATAATCTTGTCTTCGGTAGGCTATGTACATGTCATCAATCAAAATTCAGGTACCTTTGAATACCAAAAAATGAAGTACCTATTCAACGAACTCTCCATAAAATGCTTACGAAGGAACGCTGTATAGCCAGTTAACACACTTATAACACCGGAGATACTTGAAACAAATATGCCTATACATTTTTTCGGATTTACATTATCTTCAGATGACCTTTCGTTTTAAGTATTGCCATCGGTAAAATAATGTTTGATACAAGCCGTATAAGAGGCCCAAAGTGAGAAAAATACATGAAAAACCGACGCACGATAGCCATGTGATACAACAACAAAACAGAGAGAAAATTCTTTCGTTGATGAAGTGAAGGACATTGTAAGTCAGAGAGAAACATATTTAGATATGTTGGAATCAGGAAAGATTTAAAACCCCAAAAGAAAATGACTCTTTTTTTCTTATTCCTATGCCTGTATTCAAATGTTATTGTTATTGACATATGATTGGTATAAGAAAATGGCAGACATGTGCATATCCTAAGACTTTCGTTACCCTCTTTCAATTTCTTATCCCTAACTTTACATGAACACTATTCTCCTTGCAGACCCCTAAAAGGCTATATCCGACTAAAATCAATTATCACTTTCCCCAATATCTAAACAAAAAAATCTTGTTCTTAAGTGCAAGTATAAACAAGCGCTTGGAGAGATAAGTCGGCCAGTTTGTCTCCGTATCACAGCTTCCTGCGTAAGGGTAATATCCGAGTCAAAATCCATTACGAGAATTCCGATAGTCGAATATGATCTAATAAATGTAATGTGAAGTTCGTGTGGGAAGCGAGGAAGGAAACGTTATTACATTGTCAATTTTGCTAAAACAAAAGATCTATGATATTAATGTTCCTGAATGGTTTTGGCATGTTGTAAATCGAATATCTCAAAGCATATAGAAAATTGTGTAGCTCAATTTCCAACTGCCCTACGCCACCATCTATATAGATTGGAACGGATAAAATCATGGTATATGCGTCAATATTTAACCATCAACTACGATTTAGCTTTATTTACTTCTACAAATGCACACTTTGCCAGCCATAAGAGTATTGGGTTTAGAAATCATGACGGTTGCTTTATTCCTTCATAACGCATACAGAAAATACGAGACATTGTTTCGAGTGCCTCAAAATGTCTAAATCAAAGAAAGAGAAAAGGTGACATAATAGTACACGCAATCCGCATTTGTTATGGTTCTCTCCCTGTCAAAGACAAATTAGGTTAAAATTATCCTCAGTCCGATAAATCACTTGGACAACAACAATTCGTGTTAACATCAGGTCTATGGATACGTGATCCACTTATTTCAAGCATGCTTGTTGCACACGGTGCGTTATTTGCCTGACGTACGACTGCGTCGGCGTCTGGTATACCTTTGAATGCCGAGCCATGTGAGAGGGACATCATACAATGATATTGACGCTGATATTGACGCAATATGAATCACGCTTCGTGTACAACAATCATGCTTGCAATATGTGGATCAGGTATCCATAGACATGTGGTCTATGTAATGGTCTATGTAAATGAGATTCGAAGTATACAGGTATGTCGCCTCTCTAAAAGTCACACTCATTTTCCCAGGGCATTCAATACCTTTGCCTTTTCTCTCATGTGCACTTCTTTAATTAGAATGAATCGAGTGCAATACTTAAAATGCATAAAATGAGATCGTACGTGGTACCACTCACTGTGCATGGATGGAGTTACGAAAGGTCATGGGTTCGAGTCCATATACGTCAGTTATACCCATGTGACAAGCCTTATTTATTTTTACGCGCCACCTCGCACACTGGAAAGATATGAGGATTCAAGAAAAATTTGAGTATAAATCTAACAAGAACATTAAAAACATAATTTTAAATTGTATAATTTGTCATCATGTAAGCCTCTTAGAAATGATCGCCATTCGACGGTCAATTTGCCAAAAAATACCGTACAAAAAACAAATTCACAATAATGTTTTTATTACTGATACAACGACAAAATATGTAACAGTGGGTTTCAAATGTGGTTATAGCCTAGAAGAATTAGTTTCTTATTCGCCTAGAAGAATTATTTTTCCCAATTGGTCATCCTTCCGACAAGAATGCAAACATTTCCCGACAATTGGGAAAACTGGAAATGGGGGAGGAGTAGTTGGGGTTCAGGCACTATAATTTCCTTTATAGCAACGCCCCTGGTCGTAATTAACATTAGATTTCTGTGATCATATAGATCGTTTTATGGATTTTATGTCAAATGCTCCAAGAATAGATATGTTGTTTGTGAGGGCACCTGCTGTAAAGGGAAGTTATTTCACATTTTTGGTCCATAATTTCCTTCGATTACAGTTAAGTACCTCTTCAACCTACGCATTGCTGAATTTCAATGGGAACCCTTTCAGGCACTTGAGGTTAAATGTAGCATGTATGGCTCCGTAATGGACGTCTGAGTACAACATAGATATCGGATCTAGGATTCTTTGGCCGGGACGAAGTAAGAATCCGAAAATTATCTAACAACCAACCCCCCCCCCNAACAACAACAAACAAACAAACAAACAAACAAACAAAAACAAACAAACAAACAAACAAAACAAAAAACAAAAACAAAAACAAAAAACAAAAAACAAAAAAATACGCAAAAATTCCGCAACAATTCTTTGCCACCAACAAAAGAACCTTGTACATTTTCAGGTGCCTTTATCGGAAGGAGGAGCTTAAATTTCATCAAGGGGACGAATAAGAATAAAGGGAGACATTTCCTTTATGTTCTTAATGTGTACAGATTGGATGTTTTGACGCCCCTCCCTCTAAGCCTCCCTGATCCGCCATAAAATATCATTTTCTATTTTCATTTTTCAATCATAACTCCCAACATGCGTCCTCTCCTAAATACAATCCTATAATGGCTAACAATCAAAGGTGCCACTGCAGAAGAGACGCAAAATAATCTGTGACGACATCGACCGGACACCCCTTAACCAATGCTCGTTATGCAATATAATGCACTTGACCTTCAAATTTGAGAGTGCTCGTTATGCAATATAATGCACTTGACCTTCAAATTTGAGAGTGTGAAATTTTATTCCCTAAAGGCCTTTATACTAAAAATTCCATTATGTTTATTTTCATGATTATTTATGAAGACAAATTGAAAAGTCATTTGTAAAGATATGTGTCCAATGTTTTATTTGAGGCACGGGTATTATACATTCTTGATCTTTTAAATAGAAGACGTACGTCAGAGAGTTGTCAATTGGTATTTCTTGATTGCAAGTTTTAAAATGTATAACTTTCTTTAAAGTTTTACAGATCTCCTTATCTTATTATGATGCTTTTGTATAGTCATTTTAATACCGGAGTGGACTTTCCCTTTAATATTGGGGTAAAAGCTCAATCTCTCTGAGTAACAATTATTGCTCAGATGACATACTTTTTGCAATAAATATTTTAATACATGTTATAACATAATCTTGTCATCTCCATACATCCTTTTATAATTATGATACTCATGATGGTAAAATTTAGATATTAAGGCCAAGAAAATGAAGCCTTTTTATGTCGGAGATATTGTATAAACTATAAACTATATCAGACACAGTACGTCCCTGGGCAGTTATGCTACACAAGACTCGCCACTTCAGGGGGCAAAGCTTTTAAAATTTGTAGGAAGATAGTTTCATAGTTTATTCCTCTGGTTTATTGGGAGTAATTTCTCCGAGTAAAAGTAAAGTATTCCAAACATACCACTGGTTAAATTAGTGTTTGGAAAGAGTATGTGTGTGTGTGTGTGTGAGAGAGAGAGAGAGAGAGAGAGAGAGAGAAAGGGGGAATTTCNAAAAAAAAAAAAAAAAAAAAAAAAAAAAGATTCCCCCATTACGTGTATTGCCCTCTTTCCACTTGGGAGTTGAGATGATGAACCAAGAAGATGAATTACGGCACAGTTCAACACGAGACATGTATCCCTGATTCGACGACTTTGATCAATTATCACTCCCTGCCAATATACCTGAGCAGAGATAGCTTAAGTGCAAATGTAAGAGCTCTGGGAGATAAAATTTGACCCGTGATAACTCCTCCCGTGTAAAGGTATACTCCTCTTGCCTCAAACTCCCAGACTCTCGTTCCATGCAAGGCGACATTTTGATTGCGTTAATAAATTGGCCCGTGCACCGGCAATTCATCCCTGTACGTCTACTGTTCATTTTGCATTCATTTTTTGTACGTACGATGTAACGCCCGTTGCAGAAGAAATGTCGTCTTTCAGGACTGCATCAATATGAAGAAAAAAGCAAAACAAGTATTGCACAGTGAGCATTTTCAGCAATGCATTTGTTAACAAGTATGTGGTGTGATTGCCTTCATAGCCTCGATTAGTACAGGTGTAAATGCAATCGTATTGACGCAACAGGCATGGCTCGTCAAAGACTGCGACAGTCGCTGACGTAGTCTTACGTCAGACAAATGACGTCTCGTGTACAACGAGCGCTACCGAAATCGCTTCACAGGAAACGAATTAACGTCTTCCAAAATGCATTGTTAAGTTTGAGCAAAATCTTGTTCGATAGCCTCGTAAATGATTAGTTCTCGTATTTTCATGCCACTATTAAAACAAAAGTTATAACAAAGACTGCGACAATGGATGACGGAGTTCTTAGTCAGGCATATGACGCTTCGTGTGCAATGGACACTGCCTATAAATCATTTCATATGATATAAATTGATGTAGTGAAAGATGAGAAATGGGCGAAATTTTGTTCGAGAGCCTAGTAAATAAGCAATTCTCGTGTTTTCATGCCTCTACTCAGACAAAAGGTCAAATTCAATGTACACTACGGAAGACAATCCTTTGCAAATTGCAAATGTCATTCGTTAGAAGGTCGACGGATCTCCGGAGAAATTTTCATCCTACTTTCCATTACCCATGAGCATTCGCCTCGCTTTGAACTTCCATCCGACATGAATGCATTATCACTTGACGGTATCACCTAATAAGAAGTATGCAGTTAAGTGCTTGCTTTGTCTACTGACACAGATGTATAAGATGTTTATTAATCCTGATAACTTGTAATGCCTATATAATGTATATCCTATATTAAAGCCAAACTTGCTTATGACTTTATTCATGCGAGCTAACCAAATGCCATTACATGCATTTCAAGTATTTGAAACGATTGATTACCAACAGTAATGGTTTTCGAATTATAAGACCTTTTAGTAAAAAGCCCTTCCTTTTTAATAATACATTATAGTTTAGGCCTATCCATCCTTGTTTGTTTCGAAAACTGTTTTGGGGGTTCGGGCCTTTTTTGTCCCCACTTCCATGACTACCTTGTTAAACTTATGTCTGTATTGCCGTCTGGAGCCTATAACCAACATACCAACACCATGTTACCTTGGCTCCATCAAATCCCCAATTCCAATTAATTTCAGGCAAACCTATATTAATGATGAAATATTTTTCATGTACTTACGTTTATTCAAAAAACCTACGTATTGTTAAATTATTATCGTTGTATTTCTTGAAAAACAGCATAGACAATGCTTAACGTGATATTTAAAATATGAAATAAATAAAAATCCAATCAAAAACATATTATTTTACGTATCATATAGCATGAAAAGCAGCAGAAGTTGGATTATTCACGAAAACATGTACTTTCTATAGAATTGCATTATCAGAAAGAACAACAAAATGTTTAAAGATGAGTTATTTTAAGCCTTCTCGATTCCCCAAACATGTATATAGGTGAATTATAAATAGCACCCGAGAAGTTACAACCCATGTACCATTTCTTTCTCGAGCACATCTTAATCAGAATTCATCAAGTATAATTACTCTTCAGTTAAGACAGACGGAGGTACTAAGTATCATATAAAGTGTCTCTATAAAAAGGATGTCACTGCTGGAATTTCACTTAATATCAGCTGAAAATTGAAAAGATTTAAGGTATACGTTAAACCCTTAGAACCATTTAAAGAAGGGACCATATTATTTAGACAGTCCTAAAGAGGTGATTATTTACTCTCGTATTTTCATACATCTGTTATGTTTCAAGGTTTGGCATTCATTTATCACGCTTATTTCCCCCATATTGTTTTCTAAGAACATATCTTTAACATATAGACAAATTTCATGAACATTGCGCATATATCAAATCAAAGTATAATATACATTAGGTTAAAGTATTGATAAAGAAAAGACAATTATCAGATTTAATTAAATTTTATTTATCTAATAAAGTTAGGCTTTTACATGCCATTATTTGTTTTTAAACTTGCCATTATAAATAAAAATGAAAATGAAATTAAGATATTCATAAACCAAATCATTCCTAGGAAAAATTCATTTCAAACCATGCGACCAATCTTATTTAATACCGAATAATCAATAACTGATTTGTCAATCAACGAAAAACACCTACTACTCAACTAGCTAACGCAAACAAATACAGAATCACTGTAAATTATGTTCAAACAGTTTAATCAATCTGAATCTTTATTGGATTTTTTAATAAAATGTCGACAAGCGGAATAAGAAGTAGGGCATTATAATCATCAAAATAAATCAAGTAGATATATTCTTGGCTCGGGGCCAAAGGAGACCATCAATCCTATTCTCATGACAATATTATCGGTCATTAATTTACATGATTTTCATATTTCCCCGGACTTTTTTCGGAAGGGAACATATTTCATAGAAAATCAAATCGATCATAAATATTCCTCTAAAACAATCTCTATGCTAAATTAAATATATATACACAAATAGTTTAGAATAAGTTGTCAGCTCATGCGAAAAGAAGAAGATCCCCTCATCAATCATAATTGGGTATTCCAGGCATCAAGTTCCTTTTTATGTCATATCACTTGGCCATTTATTTATGCATTATTATCGTGATTATCTCACATTTTTGCTTGCAGTTTATATTTCTAAATGTACAAATTTCATGATGTATTGTGCCTTCTGAACTACTGTTCTGATGCGATTTTAAAAATTCATTTCGGGCGTTGAAAGTGTGGCGCCTCAAGCCCTAAACTGCAGAAGATTAGTAAAAAGGATATAATCTATAAAAAATCAAATATTGTGGTGTAAAAAAACTCATTCTATTTTGATTTATCCACCATTTTTCTCATTTGTTGCTCTGTTTACAATTTTTTTCTTCTGTTTGTTTGTTCATTTCTTGGTTGTTTTTTGTTTGCAAAATTGAATTTAAAGGAATCGGAATTTCATGTAAAAGATTCATAGTGTCCACGAGGTTTTGTCATCAATAACAAAATAACAAATTGGAAAACCAACTGTCAATGAAAGCATTATAAAATGAATTTGACTAGATAAAGAAGATACAAATTACATGTTCTCCTTACAAATGTGTATTGGTATTACAGGACGAGATATCACAAGCTAGATGGGGACATTGTAAGAGAAATGAAACATGCACTGAGCAGAAGAAAACCATGTACATAATATACAAATAGAGATATAAAACTATGGATGAGAGGATGCCGCGGATTTACAACAAATCAATGACAATTCGAGGGGAGATTTTGAAACGTGCAACCATGGAAGGGCTGAAAATCAATAAATGTCAAGTCAATTTTTCCCAAATGGATCGCATGTAGGTCGAATTTATTCCTTTATCCCCTATCGGGGGCCCAACCACCTGAATGTGAGCTTTGCGCAGACGATTGGAGACCCTCACGTGATTAATTGGCCGTGTTTCTGCGCACCATTTAACTCTAGTAGATTATGCATGTTCAAGGACATTTCCGAGGCGAAAAAAATAGAGACGGAATGCATCCCCTTTCACTCTTTGTTTGCAAATTTAGTTTATTCATTTTTGGTATGGAGGGGGGGGGGGTTACTCTCAAAAGAGTGAAATCCACCCTCACAGAGTAATATAATCTTTAATTTGGAGTGGATTTCACTTTTATTTTGGAGTGGATTCGTAAATCAGGTTGATTGTCACTCCTCTTTCTTTAAAAGAACAAGTAGTTTTCGTCGGTTCATTAATGAAAATCGACTTTTGGGTGAGTCATGTAAATATCCATTCGTTTGGAATGGAATCGATGCTAAACATGATGAAAACCCTTCCCAAAAGAGCAATCCAATCACTATTTGGAGTAGATTTTTACCATGATTTGGAATGTACGTATTCCACTCTAATATATCAAACGAATCCTACTTCTCTGCATTAAGAGAATACCCTTCTTAATTTTGATTTGGTCAGAGGGCTTAGCTAGGCGCAACGGGATTTCCGAAAATAAGTAGAGCAGGTCGTGGTCATTTCATCTCATACTTTGAATTAAGGATTAGGCTGAAAGGCCTTAGGTTGTTTTGCTTATAGTTTGGCTAAGAGAAATCGTGTCCAGCTTTGGTTTATTTTTCTTTCATAAATGGCAGATATTGATTTGTCCTTTCCCTCAAGGGAGGAAGCATTTTTATTTAGTTCTGAAGAACACTCAGTTGTCCAGTATAATAATGTGACTTGGTGGCAGTATCTAGGTTCAACAGAAGCAATACCGTCGTGGAAAGTGGAATTAAGTATTGTACAAACCTGCACGGCCGAGGAATTATTCCAGATTTTTCTCCCAATATTCATGACGATTCTAAAGAGAAGCGCAAAGCATCAGAAAAGTAGTCTTATTAATTGTTATGATAATTAAATCCGGGATACTTCTCTTTCGGGTAGATTGTCCTGAGGGCGGTGTCCGTAGTCCTAATCCTAAGGATATCTGTCCGAGAAGCATACATTTCTTATTGTTGATTGATGCACTCATTAAAGCTTGGTTGCATTTCTTAGTAAAACAAAAACACGAGATGAATCTCAAAGCATGATGTCCCCAATTATATCTTCATTACCAATGAAGTCTTGAAGATGACGTTCTTCCAATAAAAATCACCAACCGTGCCTTCTGTAAGGAACAGGGTAATTCAGAGAGGGTCTGTGGGACCTTCTAAATCTGATCCTCCCCCCCCTCTCCATTTGATGTCAATCCTGGATCTGTCTTGGTATGAGGTAAAATTTGGAGAATGGCTTATGATGTTGTTGTCAACACAAGGTAGCAAATGGCTTCTATTTCATAGAGTAATTGGGTGTGCAGAGGAGACTGCCACAAAAAATTGCATGAAAACGAAAGTATTCTAACATAATAAAAAAGTGAACCTCTATAATGAAGGGGAAACAATATTGTAATAATATCCGGAGCGCATAAGAAGAAAAAGGGTAAGATGTATTATGAGAGGGGGCACTTTTTAAATGCCCTTTTTTCTGTTAAATCGCAGGGGGAACCTGATATGGTGCCCCCTCCTCCCTCCCTCCCCCGCTCCGTCGCCCATGCATATTATTTCCTCTGGACTGGACTCCCCAAAAGTTCATTCACACGACGTTCGCTTTAGGTATTGATATCATGAAAAGTGCTACAGGCTACAAGTAAATCAACCAGGCCTTCGGGAGTAATATACATTTGATGATCGGGGAGACATCAATTCAAAGTAATCCAAAACAACACGAATATTGCCCAAATCAAGCTCACTGATTTGAGGGGAAAGCCATGTTCGATCGACGATATGCATTACACTCAAAGATACGATTTGACGATGCACTTTTCTTTCCTGTTAGAATCATGTCGATTTATGTAATCTGATTCAATATTTCTCTATCTTTATTTGTTATTTTACCTGTATAAAATAATTTCTAAGAATATTAATTTGTTGCCAGTTACAGTTTTTGAGAAAGACTATTTTGCCTTGTGCCCAGAAGTGAAGATTTGTAACGAATCAATCTCCGATGATTATTTGTTTTGCTATAAACTATCTGATTACTCACATTTTTTGGAAATAAAAGCAGTTTTTTTGTGAAAAATAAACATGAAAATAAATATACTAAAAGAAAACATGTAATTAGATAATTAAATTATATAATAATTAAATAATTCGGGGTTCATAATGAATATCGAAACTAATCTATGTAGATTTATGGAAATTATTTGGGCTCGGGAGTATGAGTATGCTTTACAAATTACATTCACATGCAAACATTGCTGTCTCATTAATGGAAAGTTACACTTGTTAGGTTTTAGTTCAAGATAACTATTTAAAAAAAGATATCTTATTACAGAAAGAAAACAATACCATTGGGAACAAAATAAAAGAGTGAATATAGCACGAACCATTCAGATCACCAGGCTGCACACTACCCAAATGATATTAAACCTATAGCCCTCTGAGCATAATATTGAAGAAAAACAATTATTGGTTTATAATCAACTGATATATTCCTTTTCTCAGTTAGTAATTCTATTCACACACAAAAAAGATTCTCTCTCTCGTTCTCTCTCTCTCTCTCTCTCTCTCTCTCTCTCTCTCTCTCTCTCATTCTCACACAAATCACTCTCTTGACAATCTCAATGGCAAATAGTCTCGTTTATGTAGGTCACTGCAATTTCAAATAGATCAAGCATGACATACATAAATCATATCAATAATTCATGCACCTTGTTAAATCTTCTGTGACTGTACAGATTGGGATACTGATCGGTATACTTCGGATACTTCGGTGCAAACACGGAGGAGTTGAAAATCACAATATTCATATTACAAGGGAAGACTCAATGCGGAGCGTATAGAGATATAGAATTTATTGAAACATATGAGTCAAAAACAGTTTGGTGTTTGATCTTCTTCATGGTGCTTTTGTAAGGTATTTTTTCTGTGGGTCGGGGTAGGGTGAGGAGAATTTCATGCTTAGTGCCTGTTAGGACATCAGGATAACCAATGTTTAAAAAAGTACCATGCACTGAACAAATTCTCTCAAATAAGCATTTAAAGATTTCGTTTTCCATCCCTTCAAGTACGTAATCGAATGAGGATGATATTGCAATATGATAATTTCATATTCATCTCTGTAGTTGCTCCAATTGTTTGTACTTAAAGCAAGAAGTTGCTGGTAACTTCTTGCTCAAAGTTAATACAAAGTTTTGGTATGGGGTCATGAATTTGGTTCAAATGAACATATTCGAAGCATATGCGATCCTATATTATTCAGTGATCGTTGTCGCTGTCGAAATCGACTCTAAAGTTATGTAATTGTAAATAATAAACACTTTTTGTTCAACCGATCAGCTCTTCCCGTTCGGAAATTATATACCACAACTACATATTCTGAGATTTTCATGGTCGCAGCTACCATTGTACGGCCGTAGGAGCTTTTTGAAATTTATCAACATTTATCGGGAACACCGATAAATCTTTATATTCAATTTTTCTCGAAAGCAGAAGTGTTTTGGGTCTTAATTTCTAGTGCTTTTGATACATCCACAGGGGCATCCAAATATATCAAAATTGTAAAGAATCACTTTCCACCCATTTTTCATAATTTTCCAAAACTTTGTAATACCTACCTAACAACAATGTTCTCTATCAAGGCATTAATCTGTATTTGCCACTCGTAACCCAGGTGTAGGTAAACAAATGACATAACTGATAACTTTTGATGGTTTGTAAATGAAATATCACTTATCATACGAAAAATGGGAGAGGGGGGTTAAGCAATTGTAATTTTATTGTATAAAACTGTCAGATCTTTTGGGTTTTTTTTGGTTTTGAAAGAATTCCCAGGATATTCCACACATTTTTTAAAGAATTTTACACTTCATAATCATTATTAACATTTAGAAACTGAAAAAATTACATATTTTTTATGTTGGTATGATATAACTATAAACTGTATACTTGCAATAGGTTTTTTTTAAAGTAAATTTTCATGAAATTTTGTATAAAGCAGCTCAGTTTGACGATACGGTTAAGGGGTGAACACCTGTCATATCAATATGTAATTGCGGGGCGCGTTCGTGTCTTCAGCGTCAGAAGGGTGGCAACTCTATGGAGAAAAAAAGTGTGAGTAAACGCTTTTCTGATGCTTTGATCTTGATCCACCTGTTTTTATCTCTTTGTGGATTCCGTCACGATATCGCCATGGCAACTATGATATGAATATGTCATGTTCTTGAGTAATCAGTATGAAACGAGATAAAAGACATACACCCGAGTCATCCCCCCCCCCCCATTGAGGACCTTAGTTATTGAAAGGCTCATTTGCGTCTTGAACTAATACACAAGTAAATTCGATTTCCATTCATTTCTGGATCTATCTGTAAAATACTTGTATTTGCTGATTAGAGTTCGCATTCTACACAAAAATATGTTTTTAAATTTGTATGCAGATTCTTCATTATTGTACGGTGTGATGGAGCTCAGTGGTGCGAAGACTTGTAGCATTATCGGAATGTCCCTGGTTAAAACCTTAATTAATGCATTCGTATCATTTGGTTAAGCTGTTTATTCATTATTTTATTTATTATAGTTTTATTTCAACAGGATGGTCTCATTTCAAGTCCAGTTCTGGACTTGCTCTCCCAGAGAGCTCTGCATTCACAGAAAAACATGAACAATAAAAACATGAATTCAAAACATACATGTACATATTACAAAGGTAAACAATTTCAATCATTCAACTGAAATTGATATCAATAAGAAAAAGGAAAACTAAATTAAATATAGGTAAAACACACATCAATAATTATAAGAAGGATTTTTTTTTTTCAATGACCTGATGACAAATCCCTCGGACAGCCCACTGTCTGCTTCCTACAAACGTGCTTGTACTTATTTCCTATATATTATATATTCATATCAATTAATGAACATGATGAAAAGTTCGATTTGGGCGCCATATAGATTTTGTAGCTGTACATAATTTAGGTCATATAATAGCCTTCAGGGTTATTTTTCTCACCCTCCCACACTTAAGAGTCACTTACCATTTAAATTGCCTTGTAAGGTGAAAAGGGCACAAATGAAGTGTTTATCCTCTGATTCAGTTACGAAAAAAGGCTTATAATTACGGGTAGTTGCTGTATTGCGTTAATTTCGGGTCTCATTTTGATATACTTAAAGAAACAAGTCAACTTTGCGACACGGTCGTCAAAATGTTGATCCGACCTAATGTAACGCAATCGCAAACAGTTTTGAGAACTCAAATTATGGGGCGTTTCAAAGGCATACTGCAATGTATTGAAAAATATTGTTCAGATTACGTGATATGTCACTGTCATGCTTGCACATTTCAATAGGTGACGCACACGGCCTTTGAAATTGCCTAAGGTGGATTTTTCGAAAGTCTTTGCGATCATGTTCGATGGAATTCTCCAGGGGATACTGCGTCGGGAGTTATTTCGTCAAAGATATAAAGGGTTAGGATTAAGGTTTCTATATGGGATTATGTTAGGTTAGGATTAGGGTTAAGTTATGATACAGGGTTATCGTGAGAAAGTTACTGCAGAGCAGTTGTCGCCGAAGCGTGAAATGTACATTCCATGATAATAAATATACAAATTCAAAGTACAAAAATTCGAACAATAACAAATACAATAAATAAAATCAAGAAAATCATGTACAATTATATCATACGATAAACATGTACAAAGCATATAAATAAGATAAGAAATATGAAATATTTTCAATAAATTAGAGAGGTAACTTAGAACGTAGGAGACCACCATCGTGAGCAGTTAGGCTGGAGATAGATGGCGGTCTCATATATTGTATTGATTTGCCTTTATATATATATAGTTATATATATAGTTGAGAAACTTCTGAACTTAAACACAGTACCAACAATCATTAATATAAAAGTAATTATGAATCCATCCATAACACGGGACTAATGAATATCTTTTTTTTAATGAATAGTCATCATTATTAATAGCGAGCAGACCCCGTCAAAGCAGTTCCAAACCATTGTCTTCACTCATACAATGTTACTTCCATTTGCCTTTTGAACTGATATTTCATCATGCATTTTCGATGGAAAAATAGACTCTTTTAGTTTTAATAATTGCTGATCAAGAGTCTCGTCGAGCTACTAAACATTATAGCTCTGTGTAAAAATTTCTTTGTATGAAAATATGTAATATTTAACCGGCTAATCAACAAAAAGGTTATTCAATGAAAGCTTTTCAGACGGAACACTTCCATTAATTACATTTAAGTAGGGGAAAAATTTAATGTACAAGCATTACGTGAAATGTAGCAAACATTACGCGAGGAGCTGTAGTAGACTTGTGGCTGATGGGGAGAAGCAAGTCGACCAAATCAATTTAAAGAGTGTAATATTATGCAGCAACAAATATCTATTAGTACAGCTTATCAGTATCTTATTTTTGTTCTTGCAAATTAGAAAGCAAAAACATAATAATATATAGTTATGAGTATCGTCCTTTCTATGTTTTTTTTTTGTATTGTTAATGATTCTTTTGTACGTATTGAGAGCAAAATCTCATCACTGAGCTAATTTATATTCACGTGTCACGATTATAAAAAGGGAAAATATACTTTAAATTCGGATTGAAAATACCTTCGACGGTTCTTTAAAAGTAATTCGATTGATATACAGACATTTTTACTAAACCTGGATACCACTCTTAGACAATATCCCTGCTTAGACTCTCAAGAATTTGTTTGATTCAATATCAATACCCAGCTCTGTACTCACACTTCCTGATCAATATTTTCACTACTAATGTAATTGATTTGGTTGCTTCTAGTTTGAACAAATACATTCCTGATCTTGTAAACACAACCAAATTCTAACAAACGCTGTCCGCCCAATTCAAATGTTGGACGCTTTCTCAAGTTGGGAATTCAATCGCGCATCACCTGCAGCCCAATCGGATTTGTACTCAAATTTATGTTCGTTATAAACCAAATGAGCTATAATATTGCCTAACTTAATACCGAACTTAACTTTCCTCCAAAACTTTCTTGCTGAGAGCCAGAGAGTGAGTGATAATTGCCCAACACATCTCAATCAAAGGCAAACAAAAGAAAATCTCTATTCTCTCATTAATCAGGTACTTATACCCAAATTTAATCTTAGAATATTTGTTTGATAGCTCATAAGTTTGCGTAAGCATTTAACAGCGTTTCGTGTTCCAACGTACAATTTTGTGGGGCAATGTTTTTGAAGAGATATTATAGCACCATCCGAAACATCTCTTTGAACGCTTGCTGGATTAATGCTGTGAGGAGTTTCGGGATATACCCCAACACTTGTTAATTTCCCGACTAATCGTAAATTGCACATCGAATTTCCCCAAACACTTTGAAGATTACAGTAGGCCCTGGTCGAGAGAGAGGGGAGTGGTGGTGGGGTCTTACAAAATGCGGACAAGCAAGCAAACACAAGCAAGCGAGCAAGCAAAGAAACGTCGATTTTAAGCGTTGATGTATCCCCAATTCGTGACAATCGAGGAAATAAAAAGGTTTATGTTCATTTGTTTTGGCCAAACACCTATTCAGTGGTCATCATCATCTTTGTTTATGGTTTATGGCTGTCGGTTTCACATGGTCTATGATCCTTGACATGGTGTCCGTCTATAGCCTCTCTCCACCAATAGTGATGTCCATCCTACATTTGTTAATTATAGAATTATTAATCAAAGCTGCCTTATGCTGAGCTATGACATTCTTTTCTTAATTAGGCAGGTGGTCAACTGAAACCGGCCAGTTTCATTTATTGCATCTCATTTTTCCTACTCATGACCAAGCATCAGTGGTGCTATTAACCTCTGGTCCTAACCACCATTTGGTCCTACATACCATTAGACCTAAAGGTTCTACATCAAAACGGTGCTGCGCACCACTGGTCCTAAGCCGCTGGAATCAGAAGCCCGACATAAAACCTACATCAATTCAAATAGTCCCAATAATACCAGTGCTCGTCATCATGGCATGGACATGATCATTAGATTCACGTGGTCAGCAATCTATGACCTAATGTCCACAGGCTCTGCGCATTATAGGTCGTGATAATCTCATATTTCTAATTAAAATTGCTGTGCTGGAGCATTATTTCTTAAGTAAGTATTTGTATGTGATACCTTCGAAGGTTTTTCTTCTTCTTCTTCTTTTAAATTTTTAATAATCATTACAACCCAGTTTTACCACACCTTTGGTTCTACCAGGGAGATGTGATTTGGTCTGATCGATTACGTCCACTTCATGAGATGAGTATGGCTGTGATCGACATCGATTAAAAACTAGCCCCTATGAGCAGTGTTCATCACCGTATATGGTCACGGCCATTAGATTCACGTGTCCTACGATACAAATCATAATGTCCAAGCTCTCCGCATCATCGGTCTTGTCCATCTTCATTTTTGATCAGAATTAATGAGTTTTAAGGTTACCTCACCTCATGCTGTTCTAACTATTTCCCTAATGAGGCTTTTGGTCATCTGATACCCTTCCAGTAATTTTCGATTTACATCCTAGTTCGTCATACTCCATTGGTCCTACGCGCAATTAGTCCTATACGCACACGGGGGCTACGTCGTATGGCATTAGAAGCCGCTCAAGTTATAGTTGAAAAGTGACCTCAAAATCAAAGACCATCATCGTCTTCACCGTATGGTCAAGGCGGTTAGAATCACGTGATCTCCAATCTATGGCCAAACGTCCATGTACTCCGTGCATCAGATCACGTCCATCCCATCCATTTCTAATTAGAATTAATGAGCTTTGACGAAATTCTCGTTCTATAATGGGCGTTGTTTAAGTAGGAAGTTGGTCAACTGTAACCTCCCTGAGTTTTCGATTACACACAATTTGTATAACGCATTATTAATCATACACGCTTTGTTGGTCCTACGATAACATTTAGTACTTCGATATTGTGCTTTTTACGCACTTGTGTCTGCGACACACAACGTCCCTTTTTTCTCCTCTTACCCTTTCTTCCACCATTCCATACGATGGGGTGGGTCATTTGCCACCCCCCNCCGGGCACCCATGTAGCGTCACCATTGCTACTTCTTTCCATTTTGTATAATCTCTTTCTATTTCATTCTGGCACCATCTCACCTGAGCACCTTTTCATGTGTGCATCAGACCGAATGTTGTTTCATTAACAAAAGGTGAATAGATTGTCAATAATACATAGTCTGATAATATTTTGATGCTACCAGGGCCACATCTTTGATATAATATAGTTTTAAAATATCTTCCAGAAATTTCGATTGCACACAGTTAGTCCAACGCATTATTGGTCATATACATAACACAGTCTGCTCGTCCTACGATAACATAATTACTTCTGCAAATGTATATGGCAGGTTCTATATACGACACATTTTCCTGCGACAATTGCTCTCCGATAATTTCCAACACTAACTGAATTTCTAACTTCAACCTCGGATCCAACACTAATCGTAGCCATAACGCTTACTCTAAACCTAACCGAAAACTAAATTGCAACCATAATCCTAACGCTATACTTTTCCCGGAATAAAGCCAGGCGGAATGGTCGCCAGGAAAAAACGGATTAAAGTATCATGCCCCCTTATGGATTAAGAAACGAGGGCTAGGATAACTCTATTCCCAACCCTAAACCTAAAACAATCACAAAAGCAATCCTCAACCTAACCCTAACCCTCAATCAATCCATAACCATAACGTTTATACATACTGTCTTTTAGAAGGTCCTTAATTTCAAATGTTCATTATTAGAATAAAATAGTGCAGAACCCCCATCTCGTTTTTTTTTCGGAATTACAGTCCTTGAGAATATCAAACCTTTTTGTCAGTTTTAGAATAATGGTCCCTATTCAATTTTCGGATTAGAACCTTTAGAATAATTAATCTTATTTCACATTCGTAATCATGAACCTTCGGAGAAGTAAAAAAAACCCCGGAACTTCAGGGGGGAAACGAGTGCCTTCGACCATATCCGTAACCCTGACCCTAACCGGATGTTAACGTAGGAATACTGGTGAGTGGACCCGTGAGGGAGGAGCCGTGTTTGATTGATTGATTGTTTGATTCGAATTTATTCCATTTCATGTATCAATTATTGTTTGCACAATACAGAACATAGTTTGCAAAGTAAGTTCATAATTATGAAATGAAACAGGAACCTACTGGAAAGCATAGCTTGTTTTTTGTAGGTTCCCAAGAATAAATATTATATGAACATCATTTTCACAAATCATTTTAAAGTGTTTTAATAATCACAGTAAAGTAGATATAACATAATACATATTTTCATAAACCCGTTTAAAGTGTCTAAATAATCGAAGTATACAAAAAGAACAGAATCATAGAACGGGACACAAACGACAGAAAACTGTGTGATATACATTGCCGCATATGACTTTTACTTCAGCGAAATGTCCTCTTAAATTTTTAAACGTGCACAATTTTGATACTCAGTATTTCTACTTTGTGTTTCATATTTGCTGAATAACGCAACAGCTCATAAAGCGACAATCCCCGACCATGAGTTGCAGATGTTTGTTTTTAATTCAATGGTTAACACTACCAAATATTACATTTACACATTTTACGTTCAGAGAATCTCATGAATATAAATTTTATTCTAAAATGAAAAAATGACGGCTTGATATAAACGATACACCACTACTTACATTTTATTTTATCCTTCAAAATAAAATGGATACATTTTCACTTCCTGACAGTCGAAGATAATCAAACAAACAAAAGTGCCTGGATAAATGAATCGGAACGACCATTGTCGTTACATTTCATTGGCTTTCGTTTCGCTCATCTATTTCCCAAGGGTCTGAACTAGAAAGTAATTTATTTCAAAACGAGAATAAAATCCATTTCCCACACAATCGGATTCACTACAAAATACAGAATCCAGTGGGATTTGGAAGGACTTGAAATAATTACGTTTCATAACATGTTAGTTGTTGTTGGTGTTGTTCTTGTTGTTGTATTTATTTGGCACAGGAATTTTAAAAGCAGATGAACATCTCATTTAGGAATCGGATTTGCCATGCTTGAAGATGATTTAGATTTTACGACTGTAGGACGAAATAACTTTGATTGTCAGTTATTCTCGTCTTGTTTTGTCTGGAAGATACTGAACAAAGTGCCTCTCGACGTGCAGACCATCATGCAGGCGCTACATGCACCACTTGGGGTTGATCATTGATGTAAACTCTTTACTGCATTATTAAAAAAACAAATAATCATTGAATAAATGAAAACATCAGTTATTATTACTTGACGCGGAGAATGAGGATGTTATCAATAAGTTACGTCAACATTAAAACTGTTAATTGAATTTGTTTCTACAAATTCTTGCTGCAAGTCGGCGAGTCTGAAAATATGCTTTTAATCATATCATAATACTTTTCTCACGTACTTCTTCACATGGCCTGAAATTTCATTTCAGGTTTGAACAGAAGGGTAGTTCAGACTCGTCGGAAAGAACTATTTAGGGACCTACTCGACATCTACAGTTCTATATAGCTCTGAGACCTAGCACAAGCGTCACAACAAACATTTTACAGATACGAATGTCAATAACCAACACAATCTGAATTAGTAAAGAGATTTATTTTCTATTTAATTTCAGGTACGAGCAGAAGGGTAGTTCGGACTCCTCAGAAGGAACTATCTAGGGACCTACTTGAAAACTACGGCTCTGTTTCTCTGAGACCGATCGCTAATATATCTGAATCCATACAAGTCTACTTCCGGATACTCATCGCTCAAGTCATTAGTTTTGTAAGTACTTATGACGAAACGGGGAGGGACTTGGGGGAAGAGGGAGAGGGGAGAAGGGAGGGGAAGGGGTGAGGGGAAAGGAGAGGGAGAGGGAGGAAGAAAGGGAAGAAAGGGCGAGGAGTAAACTGGTGAATCGAGGGAACAGGCAAATTTTGATAAACACAGAGAGAAAGAAGCGGAAAAACAATGATTTCAAAAGATGGTTAATGCACACACGAGATTCAGAGAGATGAAAAAGAGAGAGAGGGGAGAGTCAGAGAGAGAGAGAGAGAGGGGAGAGTCAGAGAGAGAGAAAGAAAGGGAGGGAAAGGAAAAGAGAGAAATAGAAGAGAAGAGAGAGAGAGAGAGAGAGAGAGAGAGAGAGAGAGAAGAAGAAGAAGAAGAAGGAGATGGAAAGTCAGAGCTGACAGTCAAAGGCTAGCAATACTAGGGACTTTTAGATTTGCACAACGACAACGTGGATTGCTACAATCGCCGTCCTTTTAATGCACTGCCTTGAATGGACGTCACACGTATCAGTCCACGCAAATCTAAAAGTCCCTAATGAAAGAGATGCAACGACAGAGACAAAAGTAGAAATGGGGTATAAGGCGGGGGAGATAAGAAGAACCGAGTGGAAGAGAGAAATAATAAATTAAAGGGAAAACAATTGCATCGATCATTTTGATTAAATCCTGTGAATTGCGACCGCTTTAGATACATGGTTTGTTTAAGTATTCAGCTTTAGAGCCAATATGCATTATGAATTTTGATGCCGATAAAATAAAAATAAATAGCCTTCCATCCTTAATAATCTGGTTTTAAGATAATCATTTCATGATTGATGTTACTTTTTTTTTAATCTTAGAAAAAATAATGTACTGTAATAGCTGACGATGTCATGATGCGTCATTCGTGCATCTCGCGAAACCTGATGACATCATTTATTGGTCTAAATTGGAAATTCATGAAATGTGGGAGGGAAATCTAGATCATCATCTCGAGTAACACGACCGTGGTTACGATTATGACCTCATTTTTATTAATTATTTACGACCGGATAAAAGCGGATGCGATCATCCGAAAATTGGAGCAGGAGTCATTTAGTATTGCCGCATTGAAGATGGTTAATTTTTGATGAAATTCACATTAACGTGTTCTCTTTGACCGTAGACTTGATTTAGAAGCTGATAATTAAGCATGGATGTTCATTACATTTATATTCATACATTTTAATAATTTGTATTCATTCTCTTTTTTTCAACCTGCTCATTTCTCTACTCGCGGTTCCCTCTCTCTCTCTCTCTCTCTCTCTCTCTCTCTCTCTCTCTCTCTCTCTCTCTCTCTCTCACTCTCATTCTTCCCCCTCTCCCTCTCTTTCTCTCTCTCTCTCTTCATCTTAAAAACGTTATTACTGTATATTGTTTGTACATGACTCTGTATATATGTATTAATGTTTAAGTACATTATCTGGGTTTTGGGCGACCACACCACAAGCATCGTGCTCTTAGTGCAATATTTGCTTCTTTTCTACATTGTAAATTTAATAATTCATTACTATGTTCATTTTGATTTTAAGAAGGAAATAAACGTTTATCTATTGAACAAAAAATATTGAATTGATGACATGTTGCCATATTTTGCAATTTATTGAAAGTCACCAATTGCCATTTAGCATTAGACAAAGGAGGCCTATATCCATAGCTTTGCGATCCTTCTACCTGTACCTTTGTAGTACACCTATTGCAAACATGAAAGCCTCCAATAATTATGCCACGCAAGTTATAATGATATGCAAACAATACTGCATGAAATGTATATTTGTAGAGTGAGAGTTGTCTTTATTTTATCGTAGTTACAGGTTGTTGCTCAGAAGTCATGCTTCGCCAAACACGCCAAACAATTTTTATTATTAATGCCTCGGGAACTATAACCCAACTCATAATGATCATATTATGTCAGGGTCTCTTCTCGAAACGAATAGGGTAAACATAACGTAAAGGCACCGAGGTATATTAGTGAAGGATCTTATGCGAGAGTTCCCGGGTTCGATACTTGCTCAGTGCTAATTACATCCTCGGACAATGCATTTCCCCCATATTTGTCTCTCTCGACCCAAGGGTACCTGGCAATATTTGGGGGTAATGATGAATGCCGGGCCCGCAGGAAGAGCAGTATAAAGACTGATGTTGCTACCCTGGGTAGATAAGACCAAGTTATTGGTATAGATATATTGACTGCTATGAGAGGCATCCCTGTTACTATAGGTTCAAGGGGACGTGTCATCCTGATGATAATGATAATATTTAATTTGTATATAGCTCTTAATAAAAATATCTCTAAGCGCTTTACAAATATACTATTAACCCGTTCATTGGATTTAATGCTTGCCCGCACACAATGTGTGCCCAATCTCCACTCGCTGGGGATCATTTCAGCCAGGAGTTACATGACGCTCAAAAACTATTTGACCAACAATGACGGTCGCATCCTATCCACCCATTCAGCACCTGGGTGGAGAGTAGCAATTGCAGGTTAATATCTTGCCAAAGGATATTAGTTCCGTGTCGGGATTTGAACCCTCGACCTTCGCATCTTCAAGTCAAGCGTCTTAAACCACTCGACCACGACACCGACCCCGACCCCGAGGCGCGCTGGGGTGTGCCGAGAGCCAGTATAGAAACAGCTATGCTCCGTATATTCTGGCATTTGATAGCAAACAAATCTAAAAAATAATTCTTACCTTATCTGAGACTCATGTCTGTAAATCTTCGCTTGAAAGTTGCCTGAATGTAGCGATTATTTTGAAATCGCTGACAAGCACCGTATGGTATCAGCGCTCGCAGAATTTTTTTTTTAACGTAAACCAATTGGGATCTCATCAAAATTTAATTATGCGGCCCGTTAACCGGGGCATGCGGGCATCTTTTAAAAACTACTGACAGGTAGGCGGACATGGCTAAATTGACGACTCCAATTTCGACTATAAATCTGATGGCTAGATTTCTAAAGAGAGGTATATAATATTATTTATCATCGTCTCCATACATTCCAAGAATTATGTACCATTATGAATTTCATGATGACAATAATTCTGACAATTCAGGCCATCATCATGAAAAAAGAAACCATTTGCTGTGGAAAACTTATTCGGAATGTATCATATCAAAGATGTTATTGCTCTGGCAACATCAAAATTTTATTTGATTATGCATTCTTGATCATCCATCCACCTTTTGTTAATGAAGCAACAGTCGTATAATGCAGACATGCAATGGAACTCAGGTGAGATGGTGCGAGAATGGAACAGAGAGATTGTCATGAAGAGAGAGCAGGATGGGTGGCATAGCTGTAGGGGTGCCGGGGAGGATTTTTTTTTTTTGGGGGGGGGAGAGAAATGACACACCCCATCGAATCTAATGGTGTAAATAGAAGAAAGGGTATAAGACAAAGATGATTTAGAAGCAACATGACAAAAAGATAAACCCTCTCTTCCTAAACCATTCCCTCACTCGGAGACTCTGTTTTCTAGAATTTCATAGACCAAGTGTAATATTAACCCCCCCCC
>BEXV01000256.1:133943-193699 GCA_003118195.1 Hemicentrotus pulcherrimus | reverse complement strand
TTATTTTATTTGGCCTTATGCTGTAGCTAGATTTTGCAAAATCACTTACTTTGGATAATAATTATCTCCCAAGGTGGTTGTTTACCTTCCTTCCCAAAACAGAGCAACGTGAGTAAGAATTGTTTCATATCATTGTTTGATATCAGTACCTAACTCAAGTCAAAATAAAGATTTAAAAATGCAAACCTGAGATCGTCTGATGAAGACAAATCAATTTGGTATGACCCCTTTAACCCTCTTCCCGGCCTCTAGCTCGTGTTTCTCTTGTCATCCACCTACCATTACCTGGTAAAACACAGCCTCTAGGCATGGCGTCGAGATCTGACCATTCGCGTTGAATAATTTCATAAGTCCTCCCTGTAAAGTCCATGCCAATCCATGCAGGGTTATTGACGTGTGAAAGGGTAGAGGGTGGGTGGAGCGATATGAAGAAATTAGCGGATACGCCCAGGGCGATTTTTGCTTTTTGTGTGTGTGTCGAGAGGGGACACCGTATAGGTGTAGGAGTTGAGGTCATTGACATCGAGGTTTGGACGTCAGGGAGTGTGTTCACTCTGCTTGCGTGTTTTGATGTGTGTAGCATGCTCATGCTTTGCGATACTGCATTTTTCAGTATAATCATGAATGAAAACGTGTATGTTTTGTGAATTAATCCTCTTCTATAGTTGAAGTAAGGTATTGTGGAACTGTGTGAACGACACTGGTTTTAGGAACGCTTGCTCATACGATTCCCAGGACTACATCTTAAAATAAAGCAGCTGCTGGAAATAAGAATATTAAATAAAAATTGATTTTTCTGCAATTTATTTTAGAAAACGCATCACAAGTGATAATAGTTGTATCAGAGGTTTGCAGTATTATGTTAATGATGGAGATGTGATGATGATGATGCAGAGGAGGTAGGCAGGGAGAAAGACAACGACAATGATGATAACGAAAAGGCGAAAAAGATGGGGGTGGTGGCGGTGGTGATGATTATGATAACTTAGGAAGATGATATAATATATAAACGTAAGGGTTTTGCTACCTCACTGTTATTATGTTTGCAGCCTGGGATAAAAAAGGAATGAGAACAAGAAATAATCTCGTATAGTGTATGTTTTAGTTTGTAAATAAGTCCGGCTCCGTCTTCAGACGTAGTTTAGCATGTGAAGAGAAAAACTATTCGTTTGTACATCAACATTCAAGCATCCACAAATGAAAAATTATTCTCAACAGCAGCCTTCGAATATCAAATTTCTAATAAATACAACAATCGTGTTGTTTTCAAGTATGCATATGCACTACAAGGCGGTACGGTTTGTTCTCTCCGCACTCCAAGTTTGGGTATGAAGTGCATAACCCTTGATTTTCGAATAATATTACCCGAGTTACGCTCGTGTATGCTCTAGCTAATTCAATATGAGATTGGATCCTAACGTTTATTAAGATGTCCATTTGGGGAGATATTTTGTTAGACGGTACCGTTCTCAAATTAGGAAGAAGATTGCATAAAGCCTACACATGCTTCACCGGCCCGGGTGTGCTAGCAAGCGGAAAGAAAATTCGAGGTATAAACCGGTCAGGCTGAGTATAATGCGCTTGTGTTGATGAGAGAGGTCCCTGAACAGGAGGGGTTATTCCCGGGCAAGAGTTTGTCAGGAGAGGAAACTGGGGTTCTCGCCCGTGCGTTGATTGTTGCAAGTTTTCTTAAGTGAGATATTATAGGTGGTAGTTTTAAAGACCGTCAATACTTCTGGGCCAGAAGGGATTAGACCACACAGCGAGGTCACTGACAGGTGGCTATCTCCTTAACTCAGCTCTCAACTAACATAAGAAAAAGAGGATCATGGGGGACCAACAGGCACCGATTGGGGAAGTTTTCTATACAGAGGTAGCAAGTAGCTACAAGTAGGACAGTGGGGCTTTAAGTTAAGAGAAGAAAATTCATATGCATTCAAGTTTATTTGAACAGAGAATGCAGATTGAATATTTTGAGCATTGACGTAACTACGGGGGAGGCACATGGGCGCGTGCCCCATCCTCCTATATGTGGAAAAAGAATGAAAGAGAGCTATAAACGGGGGGGGGGGCTAAGGCAGAATGAAATGAAGATGATACTATACCCATGGACCCTACCACAAATCCAAACATTCCCCTCTCTTGATTACATTGTTCTCTCGCATTCTATCCAACTTGCGTTGCCCAATAATTTAGCTGCTCTCACCTACGCCAGTGAGAGGACGGAGTACGGATGCCATATAGCGCATCCAGAAAAAATAAACGGGGGCGAATCGAAATGCATGCTCTCAGTCGCTCTGTCTCTTTCTGTCTGTCTGTCTGTCTCTCTCTCTCTCTCTCTCTCTCCCTGCCTGTCTTTCTCTGTCTCTCTCTATCTCTCTCTCTTTCTCTCTCTCCTTTTCTCTCTCTCTTTCTCCTCTTCGTTCCTTGATCTCGCTTAGCACCTCTTCTTCCCTTTTTATGCGGTGTGTATAATCATGGACCTACTACTCCATGATATGGTCGAAACTTTCCACACCTTACTGTTACCATCGTAACAATTTGGGAGTTTTCTCATTTTCACTTCATAGCGTCTTCGAATTCAAAAACACCTGCCTCTTAATTGCACACCTCTTGTTTTTCCATGTGTTGTATTCTTATGGTTTGTTTTCCAGTGCCCATGATATCATGCCACTACAACACAGTTTTAAACATCTAAGCAGTGTCGTTAGATTCGACTTAATTTGATTTTGTACATGAAAAAACGAAGTAAAAACAACCTATCGATCAAGCACCCTTCACGCTCCCCACCCTTCTTTCACAAACGGTAGGGATTTGGCTGGTGTTATTTCTAAATTTTGATACAGTTTTGAAAGAACTGTCAATGCTTTCAGAACGATGTAGATCCCAGACATGTGGTTGGGATCCTGAAGGTGATTTTTGTCACAGGAGGGGGGGGGGGTTGCTTGTGAAAGAACGTTATGCCTGTATAATTTGTAATGGGGCTATTTAAAAACCATGCTTGGGCGAGAAATTTGTACAACGGATCGATAACCATCCAGCCAACGATTTTTCTGGAAATTTGAAGGAAAACAAAAAAGGATGACTCAATGTGTTGACATGGTTGAGGTGCTAAATCATCCTTCGATATCTAGAATAACAATGGAGAATCGAGTGATATAATAAACATTAAATCCTATGACACATAAAATCCTTAATCTTTAAATTTCTCGTACGTTTAAGGTTATCACAATTTTGGAGTGTCTTTTAAGTCCAATTTCTTTTCTTCTACAGTTCCCTTTAGTTTATAATGGGGCCATTTAATAGGGCATGCTTGGGCGAGAACCTTGTGCAAGGGATCGAGAACCATCCAGCCCATACTTTCTGGAAATTGGAGAGAAAAAAAGAATGACTCATGAGTTGACACGGTTCAGGTGCTAGATCATCCTCCGATATCTAGAATAACAATAGAGAATCGAGAGACATAAAAACATTAAATCCCATGACACATTAAATCATTAATCCTATTATCTAAACCCGTTATGGGTATTTAGCTTGTACGTCCATTTTACGATTTTATTTTTTTAATCGCGTTTATATCCCCAGTGGCCGTTGGTAGGCCTCCAAAGCCCTCTAACATGCTATGGCCTCGTTCGACCACACAGCTCGGTGATAGCAAATTATGACATAATTATTTGGGAGATTCTTTTCCTTTTTTAATGATTCTTATGTTTAAATGTTTATTACAAATAAACATGCAAGCATAAATGATTGTATCACTGTGTACTTTAGGAGCACTTTGAATTCTCCCCTGCAATCTAAGTTCATGAATCAATATCGTCTTAGTGAAAAAAAGTATGAACGTCTTTTACTAGGGTATTACTCAGATTCTGAAAAATACTTTCGAATGCTCTGTTAAAAAAAAAAAGACAAGAAGATGAAAGGTTAAAAACGAGCTAGAGAGCAAGGTACAGAGAGAGAGAGAAAGAGAGAGAAAAAGAAAGAGAGAGAGAGAATGCTAAAGACACATCAAAGTAGAGGGGAGAAAGATACATACCGAACAATATCATAATGATTATTCATCCAATACAAGAATTTTAAAATCAACTGAATTTTGAACGCTGTATGTACAGGAGACCAAAATTCTGCTGCATCATATAATTGATTATAATTCGAAAATTATAGATAGGCCTACGTATGTAGCAAATGAAATGAATATTCAGCTTCATTTAAAATCAATGATTTCATAACAAATTACATCTCTAAAAATCTATTTTAGCGCCATACCTATCGTGCAAACAATCAGATCCTTCTGAGAAAACGAGGTCTAAAAGGCACCTGCTTTGTCTGTTGACATTATCTGAATTAGATTTGCGTGCCTTGTGTTTTTACCCCTTTGGTGTTCGCCGCCAAGTTCATGCATACACAACTGAACAAATTACCGGGACTTGAGCCAAGAAGGGATAAATATTTGCAAAGGAAACAGCTGAGATTTACTTAACTTTCCATGATGGGAAAAGGAAGAAAATGGCGTTTACTTGCTAAAAAATCTCGCTCGTCTCATAGAGATGTGGACACACGATTCGCGTGCGCCAGATAGCAGGCTAAGCTGCCAAGATCTTGTTATGCACAATCGTCACTTTCTCTCAAGATTTCTTGCTCTTTCTCATACCCCACCTCGCAATTCTCATCTCTCCACTTTTAGTTTTGTTCTTCCTCTCTCTCGCTCGCTCTCTCTCTCGCTCGCTCTCTCCTCTCTCTCTCCCACTCCCTCTCTCTCTCTCTCTCTCTCTCTCTCTTTTATCCTTAAAATATCGTTTTCCTGAGGATAGCACTGGATTGATAGTCGTAATGCATCGTGGACATGAAAAACAAGTATCAAGTAAACTAGAACTTTCCATGTCAATTTATGATAATTATTCATTATGCTCTAATACGTATAAAGGGCAAAATTACAAACATCTATGAAATATTCCTTGGTTTGAAGTTCAGCGCTGTTATCATGATATAGTTTTTAAAAATGTGGGCTTCAAGTAGTTCTTCTGTATTAAAAGAAATTTCGTTTAAATACACTTGCAATTAACATAAATGCAAATGGAAATCCTCTTTCTTAATCTACGAATTTCATAGGTGTGGTTCCTTAGACTACGGCTTCATCACAAGATCATTAGGCTCGTGTCCAGCTGTCTCGGGAGATTTATCCCTCCTCTTTATCTCTCTTAATTACTTGTTAAACAATGAGATAAAGGCGGGCGACGTCTTCCAAAAGAGATTTGTCAACCCCTTCTATTATCCTTCTTAACATTCTAAGCAGACGTGTGCCATTATCGATCAAGATTTTGATAGATCAAAGAGCTTGCCGCCAAAACCTCCGATCCCTTTAATTTGGGCACTGGATGCTAATTTACGCGCTGTTTGTATCTTTGCGGCCAGCTTCATTAGCGCGCTAATGGTAACGATTACTTGCGATTTCTTTCTCTGCTTGATTCTAAATTGAGGAAAATCTGCTTTCCGTTGGCGTCAGGTTCACCAATTAGGGACGAAAGGAACATAGAGATGTTTGGTGTGTCTGAAGTAACTCATCACAAGCGAAAGTATTAGACTTTAAGAGAGACAGCTTTTTAGAGGAAATAGAAGATATATAAATACTAAACACTATATTTTTCGATCAAATTGGTTTGAAATTTTATTGTGTTTTTGTTTGTATAAAGTTAAAACAATAACAAAATTTGTTTTTTTCTCCACGCGATTTCTTATAATTCTGGTCTCATATTGATGAATTGTGTATTTCAATGAATGTGATTTATTGATGCAAACAACATGCTACGGGACGAGAAAAAACAATCAGAATCAATTTAAGTCAGTGTCTCTCTATTATGTAATTCCATTTCCAGAACTCAAGATTAGCAAGAGCTGTTTCGCAGATTACCCCTCCCTTCATGTTCGTGTGTGTGGGAGGGGGGCATTAAAATAAGGAATGATGGATGAAGCACCTGCATGATAGTATAGGCCTATTAACCGTCGATCGACATACTGAAAAATTACAACATCGGGGAGAAACTCACAAAAAAAACGTACTTTTTGTTTACAAAAGAAGGAAACTTTCCTGAGAAGGAGCTAATGCGCACTTGCACTGGACTTTCTACAAAGTTCTTTATTCATTGTCCATGGTGTAAAAATGTAATCTCATCGGAGGATGTATTACAAGCCCCACTAGAATCCCCCTGTGGTCCTCAAATCAAGTCATCCTTTTCGTTTGTTTGACCAACTTGAACGCGTGCCGCATGAACAGTTTCCTAATGAATCCTACATCCACTTTTCTCAGTGCCGGATACCTACCAAATAGGTTTAATCGATTTTGATGCTCTCCTCTGACTAAACTCGATGATCCCATTGCAATTCACCTTTTCTCAAAGACAAGACAAAAAGAGAGAACAGAATTCAAAATCAAATAACGAGAAAATAACTTCAAGTTCTCTATTTTGTTACAATCAATATTCATTTTGTTGTTTCCAACATATTGATACAATAATGTTCGAGGTTGAAAGTCGAGAGTCGATGGAAAAAAGAATGAACAGAAGAAACTAACAATAAAGAAGAGGTATGTCGGTACACGTCAAAAGCTCTTGACCATGTCGAACTTGGTTTTCTTTATTTCTTGTCCTTATTATACTAACTGCACAAGCTAAAAGAAGCTCCCTGGTTGGAAGTTTAGTACACAGAGATCTCTTGAACACTCTGCATGGAAACTGTTAAACAGCTCATAATGATACCATATTTGACAATGTATGTTCATTAGAAGATGTATCAATTAATAGTCCCACGTATAACCTTTCATGAAGTCCCATCTCCCGTGTTGAATTGAGTCACGCTTCTTTTCATGTCTGACGAACGTGAACGCGTGCTAGGTTCTTGAGAAGAACGGTAACTTAATCAATCCTACATCCACTTGTCTCTGCAGTAGGGTGTCAACCAAATTGGTCCAATCGATTTACGAAATCTTTAGGATAAAACTCTAACTAAACATCCACTTCTCATGGTATTTTTATATTCAATTTCCTAAAACAAAGTTGACAAAAATTTAAAATTAAAGCATAAAGAATAAAGACCTTCTACTCTAATGTTTTAAATAACACCCTTCGTGTCCTTCTCAAGTATATGCCTTGAAATACATATTCAAGTTCAAAAAGAGAGTTGAAGTTTGGATGAGAAAAGAGCTTTAAAAGGTTGACAAATGGATATCCTGTCTTTATTTTATTCTGGTATGTTGTCTTTGATAGTTGTATTTGCACCTTGAGACCATTTACGGAGCGCCCCGACCCCAACTGGCAATTGGCAAACTACTTTGAGCACTGTAAACATGGTGAAAGAAATGCAAGTTTATTGTTTGAACATGTAAGGTTGGTTCCACATCAGTCATACCCCCCCCCCCCCTTGGGGGGACAGAGAGCTTTGTCCTTCGTTTTGTGAACTTGAAAACGCGTGCCATCTTCGGAAGAAGAATAGGCTCTTAATTAATTATAAAGCCACTTATTTCAAGTATAGGGTGCTTGAAACAGATCCAATCGGCTTAAAGCGCTTTTAATGGTTCCTTCAAGTACTCTCCAATTTAATCTCATTTGATTTAGGATTTTCTTAGACAGGTGTATCCTGTCTAATGGAAGGAGACAAGGGCGTCAATATTTGCGGGTAAGGCACCCCTCCTTTATATTCAAAATTGATTTCCGATTTTTTGTTTAAAAGCCTTGCCGGCAAACTAGTGATCTTCTTTTTCTTCACTCGTTTGCAATTTTGTTTAACCTTTTTTTTCTTCCCTGAATGATTAATAAAAGTGACGACCAGTTTTTAACTATTATATGTCGAAAATTTGACAAATGCATGGTTCCTTTTTTTTAGTTACTGAAACATTGTTCTGGAAAAGTGACCCGAAAATCCCCCAATAAATATTGATTCAAATAGTCTGTTATGAAAAAAACAATAACAATTTAAAAATTATTATGTCATTGTGTTCATCTGAGATTTTATGAATATTGACATGTTTTTATGTTTGTACTTTTTGCAATTTGCGTCTTCGGTTTTTCCCCTAGTCTGAATTTAAAAAATCTCACAATTAACCGCAATCTATATAAGCTTGAAAGTAAAAAGAAAAAAGAAAAAAGAAAAGACCTAACGATACCGGGGTGTTTTGTAAATTGATATATGATTAGATATGACATAAATTCATTTTGTTTTGATGTATTCTGATCCTGAATTTGTTATTCAGTTGTGGAAAAGGGGTGGGCCATGACTTGTAGTATAGCCTTTTTAAAGTGAAAATTCACGATATCCGTACAGCATGGGACGTCGTGTTATTTCCACTGCATGGCTCCGCCTATAGTAGTGGAATTACATGAAGCATGCATGAAGCATAACGCTAAATTGTTTCAGCTACATGTATGTGTGCACCTGTCGTGCGGCTTTCCATAGTCGTGTGTTCTAGCATGGACGCATGCGTAGGTCCTCGGTTTTAAAAATCGTAACCGACGCAAGCCGTCTGATTGCACGCGCCAGTTCAAATCCAAGATTAGGGTTATGTAATCTTATACACGATGGATTAATTCAATGGCTTCGTTACAATCAACAGAGTTAATTGGGCCTATAGACTTCAAACGCGTATTGACAAAGCCCTCACTGATTAGGAGTGACTTTCGTAAAGGATCCCCTTTGAAGTTAGCGCTACAACAGAATACTCTAAACAGTGCATAATCTTTTAATCAGCCTGCTTTTTTAAAAAAAGGGGGTAATCACATCTCTTGTGGCACACAGCATGCAACAGACTGTTGTCTCTTTAGGCCTGCCGAGACAACGAACTGCTTCTCAATATGCCCATGCAGGGAACAGTTCATGAATGGTGTGATGTTGATCAAGAAAGCAGGTTCGAACCAGAGGTGAAAGTGGTCGCGCGACCAAAAGACAAAAATAAAATAAAAATAACACACACACACACACAATCCAAACCAAAACTGTAAAAAAAAATTGTTATGCCGTTCGAGCTAAGGGTGAAACTCTTCGAAAATACAGGTAAAATGGTCATTGACTTTTAAAAAATACACTGAATATATAATCTTATTATATATCTTTCAGGAAATATAGTAAGCCTTCATCCCGCAGCCCACCCCTCATTTTCGTTTACATAATTATTTAAAAGGACCAATACGCAATATATAGACTATACTGACTATTGACCATGTTACCCAGAAATCTCTGGTAGTAGCTACTTAATATTTTCATGAGGAAAGAAGTGTCAGAAAAATGAACAACAAATTGAGTAGACCAATCTTTATCATGTATTAGACCTTGTTGTTTCAGTGAATAAAATGATATTGGTTTGGTTGTTTGTATCATGTCTTTCTATTCTACTTTATTTCTGTTTTGATTTACTGTACTGCCTGTTATTGCTGGTGGAAAGCATATTTCCCCATTTTTTGACCAAGAAAAAGTGATAAGTTATTATTAATGATTATTAAATTATTATCAATAATAGTAATATTCCTCTCCCGTGTTTATGTGCACGTTTTTTTTTCATTTTCAAAATGTTGAAATATGATGATTGGGTCTCTATTAATGCAATCATCTGTTCATGCCTACAACAAAGCGTTTTTAGCTCCTCGAGTGATACGCGGAGAGTATTACGATGTTTGTTGTTGCGAGGATGAAAACCCCAGTAAATGATTTACTTCATTCGCCCTCTATCGACCACTTGTGATTTGCCTGGTTCTTGTAGATTTTGTGCACTGATCTGTAGGAGAAGGAAAAATCCGTTCAGATCAGTGGATTTTGTGGCACGAGTAATCATACCAGCTGAATTCTATAAGATATGTGATCATCCAAGTTTTACCCATGATATTGCATTAGATCATTAACACTATACAACTGTTTCTTTACATGATATCAGGATAGATAATAATTGTAAGAAAATAACACTTTGATGAAGTAGATGAAATAGCAATAAGTTTTCCACAGCGTATAAGCAAGAAGTTACCAGCTTCTTGGTATAAGAGTGCTTGATTGACAAGTGATATATTGCATAAGGAGTATTTGTATTGACATTGCTATAGAGTGTATTTTTTTGCATGTGCCCTCGGGACTAGAGAGGGAGAGGGGAAAGAGAGTGAGAGAGGAGAGAGAGAGAGGGAGAGAGAGAGAGAGAGAAAGAAGAAAAAAGAGATAGAGAGATATATACTTCACCTTTGGAGGTGTTGGGTCACATGATACAGGTGATGACTTTAAAAATGCCAAGATGTTTCAATGGTGTGCTCAAACATATTTTCTCTCTTCAACTTTCTTAAAACGGCATAATGATTTTCGTTTTGTCCAAATGAAATATGAAATATATTTCTCAATGGAGTTATCACCCAATGGCCTCGGATAACACCGTAGAATGGGAGAGCAAGCGAGCGAGCGAGCGTGCGCCCGACTCGCACGCTCGAGCACAAACCACTTGTCGTCAATTGTATACATCCATTCAGTCATTCAGTTTCGTCACCAACGGTCGGGAAACGAAACCTCCGTGCATATTACACACAGACTCCGGAGAAACAGCATAGTTTTCAAGGCAGCGGTTATGCTTGAGGACCTTTGACGAACACTGGTTTCGGGAGCACTTGCGGTAATTACGCTCTACTCTACGATCGTCTCTCATTCATAAAAAGCTGAACTACTCTGTTAACTATTGATTATTTTCCACGTGGGCTTCTTATTGAATTATCCGCTGTCAGCAAAGCTGTAATTCAGAGATTCTCATTTGGACATAGGTACTTCGAGATTTATGCTTTCAGATACGGATTAATGAAAAATTGTTTCGTCATATTCACGGATATCTTGTAATTTGACATACAAAGCTAGATTTCAAGCTGATCTGGTAATTTGGTAGTGTTGACATCAGAAGAGAAAACCGATGTTCATTTATATAATGCTCATGGAATGACAGTTTTCACAACTCCGTCGGAGCGAGTTTTTTACTCAAATAATTTGGACCTATCAACAACCTTCGCCATCCTCATCACTCAAGATGTTGAAGTTCGCAGTCCAGCCTGGTACCCAAAGCCTGCAGGGCCAGGGTTCGACACAATCCTCCAACAACAACAATGTTCATGTCCACACCGATAAATCGGATAGCAATAACAACGAAACACACAAGGAACATGCCAACCAGACTGCAGAAACAAGCAAGAAAGGTAAGAAGGGGTCACATCTTGATTTGGAAGTCTGGGGTGATGAATAAGAGCAAGTGTTTTTGGTTTTGAACATTTCACTTTCAATTTCGAGGGTTAGCCTGGAAGAAAAGTGGTGGTTTTGGGCGAGTGGTAGTATGGCGCCGCATTGGTGTAGAAGGTGTGGGTGGCCAGTGGTGGGTGGGTGGATGGTGGCATTGTGGATGTGTGCAATTGTCATGATGATGGTAATGAAAGATGCTATCCCCTGGTGGATGTGTTGTGAAACAGTGATGCCTACAGAACCGATGCTTGAAGGTCGTATTGACCTGTTGTATGGTGGTATCATCATAGCGCAGGATGTGTTATGTTGTGACTTGTTTCATTGATTTCACCGTCTTAATGCTCAGAGCCAGAAGCCAAAATAACTGAGTTAACGCCCTTCTGCGTATGATCATGCTTTGATTTGATCAGGTATTTATGACAGTACGTATTGTGTTGATGGTTGAGTTGTGATGACGACCTATGATGATGATGATGATAGGACTTGCAAGACACCCTAAAAGACACTTCAAAGACATTATTGGTCTACTTATTAGTTACTAACCGCTGATTGTCATTAATTTTGAACAATAATCTGGAATACTTCCTAATCACATCATATCAAGATACACTGATAAAAATGTACTTGCAATAAATTTGCATACGGAAATATCTTCTAACATTCTTGTTTCCGTTTTGGTACATGATCTGGATGAGGGTTACCGCTGAGTTTTAACCCTTCTCACGTTTCTTTCGAAAGGGTTCAGACGGCTTTAAGACCACATAATGGAATTTATTTGAGCTGCTTGGACGGCACCTTAACCCCTTAAAAGACTTTTTAGCTTACAGTTTGTCCAATGATCTCAAAGTATGTGTGAAAGCCAGGCAAGGCAAACATCGGTGAATAAATCAACAGCACCGTGTAGTAGGCGGCTCTTCTGGCAATAGAGCACGTCTTGGCAAACAAGCTTATTCGTTTGAAGAAGTAAAGTGAGGTACTTCAGGCTAAGTCCTAGTAGAACAAAATCCCCGTGAAAGCCTGGCGGTCGTGTACAATTTAGTACAGTGAGCGGCAAAGTTATTAGTCAGAAGTCACCATAAAACATTTTCTTTTCGCATGGGGGTTCCAAAAACATGCATGCGGCCTGGGTTGACCCGCTAGTAACCCCTCTTACGCATTTTATCGGATGTTTATTCTCGAAATTGATATCTTGAAAAAAGGCCCCCCCCCCTCGGGTTTTTCACTTCTCATGAATGTTATACATTTTTTAGGGATCTTATTTAAAAAAATCCTGTCGAAACCACTTCCTTCAGTGCATTTCTTTAAAAACTAAATTTGCAATTGTCTCATCGTTTCCCCGTTTTTAATAACCATAGCCAATTTTCTCTTTGTAATTCAATTGTTATATTTTATAGTATTCTATTTTATTAGTAGTATTTGTAAATGTATTCTAATCGCATTTCGTGAGCTTAGCACAATTAAATATACAGTTCTCGCAGTACAGTACTTCCATCGATATTTTGATTAAATATGCATGTAAGAATTATGTGACATCTATTGAAGACAAGATTCCAGCCAAAATTGTCAATTATTTTCTGGTTGCCATCAGAAATATTAGTGTGCCACATGGTCCCAGGTACGAAACCACCCTACCATTTCTAATACCTCATTATCACCTATCGATTAGGGGCGTAATAAAAGTCAAAAAGTGAAGAGTATCACGACTTCTAGATCTATTGTCTATCTTCAATTTCATTTGATTAGATAATCAATACATTTGAATGGCTTGCTTACAATTAGGGAATTGAGAAGCCCCTCAGATGTCATTGGTGTTTCTCCGAAATTCCGGTACTTACATTTTATTCTAATGAGAAGCCATGTGTGCAGGGTGGTTATAGGTCTTTCGATACAATTTTATTGAATTGGCATGGGGAGAGAGTCAGAACGCATGTTCAGTTGGAAGAAGGAGGTGTTTTTAAAGCAACTCTTTGGTTGGAACTACTAAATATCTGAAATCCAGATCCACCTAGTACACTCGTGTTGACGCGGAGAGAACCGAGAAAAAATCGTTGAATAATATACAAGGATAAGATTTTTAAAAATCAAAAGCTAAAATATCCAGAGGTTGAATCAAACATGTTATTGTAAGAATTCACATTGCCATGATAAAATAGAAGTATACATACAACAATATCTCAGCGTGACGGTGTTTATGTTTGCCATTGCCCTTGGTACATGAACTGAACCATGATGACAAACGTGTTGAACATTTTGGCTGATTACAAGTTTATCAACAAGCTTGTTCAAGGTTACCAATGAATGAATTTATCATGAAATTGGGCAAAAAGTTCAGAAAATACCCTTAATGCGACACACAACGTGGGTTTTACATGATTGATGGCTTTTATACCATTTGCGGATGGTTTACCGTGTGTTATACATCCTCTCAGTTTTTATCATTTCAACTAAATTGCATGGTAGATAGGTGCTCAATGAGGATTTCAGTCAACCCATGGTCAAAATGAACAATCAAGTTGGTTATTATTGGTATGTCATGGTGAGGGAAGATTGTAGTCTGCTGATTATTTTTGACGAGAACAATGGTTAAAATAGGCAATTTTACTTCTTTTTTTTTTTACTGAAATCGTCGTCGGGAAATTCATTCTAGCCTTTAGAAGGCAACACTATTTGCCCTGTTAGTTGGGATTGACCAATATTTTTAGAATATACAGGATTAAGTTCTTGATAAACCCCTTGTCAGTTCAAAACTCTGTACTATCGTGGTAAAAAGAATTTACCATTTATGAAAATATTTTTTAAATTATGTATCAGAATCAACATGATAAATGAATGATTATATCGGTGTTGAATTTGAGATGTTATCTCGTTTTCGAACAAAAACAGTCAAGGAAAGATTATTTTTAATGTCACGTTCCGTGCTTAATGGTCCATCCATTTCAATCGCTGGATCCACTGATCTTTAGAATACATTGTGTATGGGAAGTCATCCAATTAACTGGAATTATCTTTGTGTTTCACAATTTAAAGAAAAGGTGCACTTATCTGCATTCGTATCTAATGAATGACGCTTCCGATTTTGTAGATTGAGTGGTTATTGTAGTCATGGTAGCTGATATTTAGTACTCGGTGCACATTTTGAATTACGTTTGGGATAAATGACAATGGATTTCAAAAGGCAGTTACAGAGCAGTAAGCCAGCCTTTTTTCCAGACACAAACCCTAGGCATTCATAGTGAGCAACAGAGTGTCTGAACTTACAGACTATGTCGACTGTACGGTCTCTTGCACCCCCATAGACTCTGTGCTCACGTCGTCTCATTGGACACCAGAGACTGACCAGGGACTTGAAAGCACAAGTCCCTGGACTGACGGAGCGCGGCTCTTCTAAAGACTTCACGAACTTGTGTTAAAGTGTGAAAGTAGAGTCTGTGAGTCACTCTGCAGACTGAAGCTAGCAACATTCCTGGCAGTTCCATGTAGACCATGACATCTTGAAGAGCAATTATTCTAATCTGACATTATTTTTAAAAAAAAGTAGATTTAACGCTCTTCTGGCTCTCAGCAGATGCTATTAACTTGGGATTTGAAACCAAGAATATATACATATAAATGCGATGACGTGTAATTTTGAAAATCCTAAAGATATACCATTTTAATAAAGTCATTGCTCTTTTCAGAGGCCACAGCGGCTCTATGTTATTGTTCAGTCCCAGTCAATGTCAGGATTCTAAGGTATAAGCACAATGACATTGGGCCGTGGTATAGATCTGAGCTCTCTCTAATGAATTGGGGAAATTGAATGCATCACGCACGATTGTCGGAAATGGGGAAACACTTTTTGAATAATATTTATTAAAATGTTGAGACGCTATCTATCCCCAAATGTTTAGATTGATCAATATGAACAGATGAGGAAAGCAACAAATATTCAGTCCTACATCCAAACCATTATAATGCAGTGGCAGCACCTGGAAGCCATTGGGAAATCGATTAAATCTCAGTTTGATTATGTAGCGTCTTGAGAATCTTTGAAACGAGAGAATATCTAAATGATTTCATTTTAGTTTTGTTTGACGTATGAAAGCTTGTTTGGATATTGGAAAACATAATACACGAATGGTAACGACAATAGGGTGAGATTTTTTTCAGTCGACCTTTACATTGTGTTTGTCACGTACCCGTTTGTCTCGTGTATACTGGCTCAGGGTGATTTTTATATATTCAAATTATGGAACCCCTGTTTTTGCCAAACATGTTTCCTGGGCCCGCATGATCGCGTCGCATACTTCAGATTAACATCAACAAAATCTCAACAATATTACTGACGCAATTAAACAAACCACTTGATTCAACCACAAATGCGATGTTGATGGCAGTGGAAATTCGACTTGTTATGGTGGCAGGTAGCTTGAAGTTTTGCCCATGCTCTGGTGGTGCCCGTCCACCTGATAAATCCCCCACGACCATGCATCCTTTTGGTTGGTCCCCCATCCGTGAAACCACGTGGATTCTAATGGGCCTAGCTGGGATTTTCATTATTATCATCAGGATTTTTGTTTTCAATTCATCACGACGACCTTCATGGTAATGCGATTCCCCTCGATTAGTATTCCTTCGTATTATGTATTACCATCACCCATCACCAAATTGAGGGCAGAAAATCAATAATATATCACCATAAATAACGAGGTATTTAGTCAACAAAGACGTAAAATCTCTTTACTATTGTGGCTCCAGAACGTTATTTTAAAAATCTATTTTGTTTAATACTTTATAAGCGATTTATTTGTTAAGTAATCTGGGCTCGTTGGCAATCTGCCATTTGAAAAAGCTGCGGACTGTAGCATGTAAGCTTTATTCTGCGTGATTGAAGCAATAGACAGTCACAAATATATAAATGATTACAGGGATCAATACACACATCTTGCTCCTAGCGACAGACATCTTAGCAGCAAGCCGTTGGCATGACTACCAAAGTCCAATCGCTTAGCAAGATCACATTCGATTAAAATTACCTCATGAGCTCAAAGCCCGTCGAATGCTTTCAAGTTTCTGTCCATCAAAAATGTACATGTAGATCTGCCCTTTCACCAGATAAACATCTTTAAGATCCCCATGATTAGTAAGATCTTCCGCAAATTGACTTTCATGTCTTCCCATCCACCCGGGCTTTGTTATTTCACTTCTATGTTCAGTCCAGACGATTAGTCCTATCGAATTTGAGCATATCTTCCGATTACACCTGTCCAAATGTTATCATCCTGGAAGCAGAGCAGAGATATGGCACAGACTAATTTGTCTAGATTTGGGATGGACTTATTTTCGATCCCCAAGCTATTCCATCGTCATTATTCATTTTAGAAAGTATGGATATGATCGGTACAAAGGTAATCGGGTAAATATGTTAAAGGGGTTACCAAATTTTGAAGGGATGTCAAATAAAATCTTGAATTCCCAGATTACGAGGATGAGTGATAAGATTTAAGTAATTAGGTATGTCATGTAGGTGATGACTACGACAAAAACAAAAAAAATGATTATCGCTTCTCTGCGCGAAGGGGAGGGGTTAAGGGAAGGTGAGTGCCCCTTGACTCTCTTAAGTTCTCGTGGCTACGCCTTTGTGACCTATGCTGTCACTTCTCGCCAATCATATCGTGATCAAATAAACCGTCAGAAGATGTCTATACAAACACATCGTCCTGGTCATCCCAGACTGCATGGTGATCCCTTCGAATTGAATTGCTTTCGATCCACTGCAAACAGACGATGATATTTCATCGTCGAGGACAAAAAAAACAATGTGCGTGTTCATACGACATTGTGGATTTATTTTGATTTTTAATCAATTATACTTTTTCTAAGTTTATATCATTTCCTTCATTTTGTCTCATACTAAATTAAAGGATTCGTCTCATATTAAAAGTTATAATAACATTGTTTAATCGACTGTAATCAAATTATGCAATATCGATCTGTACTTCTAATTTTTCATTTTGTATAGGACTCTGGGTGTATTTTTCATGATTCCTTTGTTGAGTTCTATAATACTATAAAATTCTTGTGAATACTATGCTAGGGTTTACATCATGTTATATCAATTGAAGACACAAGCTGCTCTATATGATTAGTAACCTTCAGGTCGATGTTAGAGATTTCGGTTAAGAATTTAAACTTGATTACAACTTTTGTTAGTGTGTTGCCTGTTGCATGTCCCATGTTTCAACTGACTCCCAACCAGTCAGTTAGACGTCGGAGGAACACTCTTCTGTCTGGTCTATTTGCTCTGAACTCATAGATCAATAGACCACATTTCATCGCATTCACATCCTTGCTTTGCTAACTCGACTCTCGAGTTTACTCAGGTTCCCCGTGAGTTGTTATTTCTAGCCTCTGATTTCACCTCAGGATTTGTTATTTGCTCTCATCGAACAGGTATTCTTCAGACTGTCAAATTACGAGCCCTCGATCAAGTGTCACTAACCCATCCACTTCCGGTCCATTGTCAGTTTGTTCATTTTACTGTGTATGATACATGAGTTGGGGTTGAAAGGTTTAAGCTGATATTAACACTTGGTGACGTAGTATGGATCAAAGAAAAGAGAACACCTAGGACTCGATGTTTTTATTTTCAACAGGGTTGTTTTGCATGGGCTTCAACAGACTTGTAATGAAACTTGTAGAATAAACTACGTTCCATGTTTCATTGAGAGACAGAAGGACACTAAAAGTGCATTACTGAATAAGATGAAGTTCTTGTGACCCTCAGCAGACTATCGTAATGCTCGTTGCCAGGTTGGATGTCATTAGGTGACGCAGTAATGCGTCTGTGACTATCACGATCATTGACGCATCACAATCTATGAGTGAAACTGTACAGCGTGTGAATTCAGCATAAACAGTGCCAACCAACTTTTTTTACTAGCGTTCAGTGTGAATTGATGTTCTTCAAATGATTGATTGACGCAAGTGATGACGTACATGACGCAGCCGAAATGACGCCTCATATTTGTGTACTGTGTATTAAGAGAATATGGGTTTACGTCATCAGCTGATGACTATTCTCTCTGAATATTTGAAAAGAGTTTTAGGAGGCGGTTTCGGTTTAATTTGTCGAGTGAAAGAACGATTGTTATTGTCATGGGCGTGTCCAGGTGGTCTCACGTAACCTTGACGTGCGCGTGACCAAGGACAATGGCACAACCAATGAGCATATCCTGCCATATGCCAGACCATCATGACTACTATATAGAATACTATCGCACCTACAATAGAATTAACCATGCTTTACCAACAAATATATTCATCTTTATCATCCACTTTCAAATATATATTGATCAGTAAATACAAACAAGTTTAATTTTATTAAATTCATTTGTTTGAATCACGAATCACTGCATGGAAACGTAATTGCATTATCCTTTTCTTTCGCAGTTATGGTTTTAATGGTAAGTCATGTATAATATTTGGTTAGCTACTGTTGGCAAAATAAACCGCCATATTGTTTGTTCGGTTTTTGTTAAAAATTAATGATTTTGCCAATCAATCAAATGTTACCGTCAAAATGTAATATATTTGAATTTTATTCTTATTTCAATGTATTGTTTAACATTTGAAAGCGGATAAAATTTAAAAAGCACAGTTATTGTTGCCGGTTATCACCTGAAATATTGAGTAAATAAAACGTTAAAATACGTCTAAACAATCGCAACCCATTTATGTTGATATTTATAGGCAGATAAGTTGTGATTTTAACGTGTATTGTAATATGTAAACTGCCTGAATTGTAGCAAATAATCTGATCATAGAACTGAAAAAAAAACATTACTGTGACGAACATCTGAGCCTCTTTTTATCAGCATGTAAATTTATAGACAAATTAATCATTGTATATCACCATTAGCCAACCATTATTGATTGATCTACCTCCCTACGAAAAATGAAAGGTGTGGGAAAGGTCCATTAAGAAAAATCGATGATTTTGTCGCCTAGGATGGCAGTAGTCATGAATTTTAATTTGTATAAAATCAGACCGTATCTGTCCCGGTGAATGAATGAAAAAAATGAAAGAATGAATGAATGAATATAATGTGAATGAATATGATTATACGTGAACAAATGGGTAGATGAATGGATGAATGGATGGATGAATATGAATATCAACCGATAGATTGATTGATTGGTATGCATCAATCATTTTGATCCTTATCTCCAGCCGGATTTATACTTTACTTGAGATCTCTTATCTGAAAGATAATCAATAAATACTTGTCAATTTATAATTATAGATTGCAATATAAAGACCATTGATAAAACTTTATTGTATTTTATGAAGAGGGAGGGGTGCACCCAACGTGTGGTCAAATTGATAAGCAGTGCGTGGACGTGGATAGACAATATGAAGATTATATCTAGACCGATTGGATAGTACTTGTTAGGATTATAACCTAAACCTATAGATGTCAAATAAATCGTTTTTCGTTTAATATAAATTTAGTGTTCTTTTTCCTTATTATAATGACAATAATGAATACATCTAATGATAACATCTAATGATTACATTCCTAACGACATAATTCCGATCAATCTAATTGAAGGGAAACATTAAAACGTTAAATAGAATCATGAATTTCAATTATTCATTTTGAGGGAATCGTTCTCTTTACACAACAAAAATGATGGCGAAAGGTTTACAAAGTTGTCTGTATATTTAGTCATTTTGATTGCGATACCAACGCATCTGTTTTAATATGTGATCATCATGGTACGTGTGCTTGAATTTCGATTGACTGTCATCTTAAATGAGAAAGACAAGAACTCCTGTCAACGTCGGTATCCTGATATTATGATGAGGGAGACTGATTAGACTTGACTTTGACTGTTCTTTGTTGGTGTAGGGCAGTGGTTGAGAAAAGGGGCACCAATCGAAAGAGAAAAAAAACAGGGAAAATAGGAGAAAGAGAAGGGGATATGAAGAAGGGGGAGGCGAAGGCAACGAGAGGGAAAAATACCCCTATCGCAAATTGATGAACTTGATTCTCGCATTTTCTCAAACTTGTATTCAGTCACTACCCATTGTCATGACACCAATGCATCCCCACCCCTCCATGGTTAGACCCATGCTAAGCCGCTGTTGTAGGGTAAACCGGTGTGAAAGTTGCTCCATTGCTACAGGGATGAGGTGAGACTTGCTCAAGATGCATAGGGAAAGTAATCACCATTTATCAATGTCAACATCACTGTCTTTAATGGTAACTGGTGATTGGTGATGTCTTCTACTTAGAACAAACCCAGATGTCTTCGGGGTCTGCCCGACGAATCAACAACCTCACCGTCTTGGACGACAAATACTGATGGGTTATCTCTCCTTCTAATTAGGACATTCCCAGATGCTATCGGGTCTGCCCCATGAATCAGTGATCAATGAACGTTATGGATGTAGCGTTAACTTGTGAGGTGTAATTATTATGGACATGACTCAAAGATGAAATGACACCTGTAACGATGATATACTGCATCATCCGTGCTTGAGGTGTGACGTCTTGAAAACTATTGATGTTCTATGCATCAGTTCTGATGGAATTTCAAGCAAAACTCTGAGAGGAGAATCATTACGCATTTTGAAGATCAACTTTCAGGATATCCGAGAACGATGAAAATGGCACGTTTTCGTCAAATTTCAGGCAATTTTCTACGAACAACATACAGAATTGCTCATTTTGCTCTTAGTAAGGAGAATAAGGCATGGACGAGAATTATAAGGTGCATGTAACATGAACATGAATCTACTAAAAATGACCCAAGTTTGATATTCATTAAAAAAATTGAAGAGATGCCTAAATGTATGTATTTAACATTTTCTGCATACTGTCATCATTAACCTAATTAAAGTTGTTTCGAAAACAGACTGAATTACATGTATTCTAAAACATATGTATCAAACAAAAAAGTTTGATAAATAGAGCCTACATAATTGCACGTCATGCGCAGTAGTTTCATATTTTGTTGACATCAGTTACTTGTGTACCGTTTTGAAATCTTCTTCACATTAAATTCACGGTAGGCCGACTACAGCTTCCATACACATCCACGAACTGGACTACAGAGCCTTTCACCAACTTCTTGCTTTCACTAATACCGTCTGTTGTTCCCAAACTGCGGCTCATTACGCACGACTTGTCATTCCGTTGTTTTGCAACTTCCCAGTCAAGTGTTACTCATTCATGGAAGCTTTTCAGTCGTGTGTACCCCCATTAATGGTAGCTTTTCAGTCGCGCATACCTCATTAATGGTAGCTTTTCACATCCCAGGTACCTCATTGACTATAGCTTATAACGGATCCTCCATTCAAGCCTGTGCAATGTTTACAAGATGCTTCCTCTTTACGTTGCCTAATCCTCTAGAATAACAGATTGAGAAGTTTCCTGAATAATCGTTAATATTTATCAGAATTTTAAAAAAATAATACATTCATGGTCTTTGTGGAGCACGAATTTATTGTGACGAAATTATCACCAATAGAAAATGTTCAATTTGAAGAGTTCGTTGCGCATTGACAGCTGATATTATTAGACGTGTTATGAAGTAGGTCTTCCGTAAAACAGTCCCTAGAAATTATAAAGTAGTGCATTATTTGCAGCAATTATCGCGACCTCATTTCTTGACATGTTTAATGAGCTAGAAACTACTGTCTAAAACGGGGTCACATTAATAAATGATTTATGATTGATCAAACATTTTAGTCTAGACTAAAATAAAATGTTGATAGTCTAATAGTAAAGGTGCAATAGCCGAACGGTCTAATAGTCATGATAAGAGTTAAGACTATTACATGGGTAGACATACGTCATTATCAGATAGGTAGATTTAAGAATGAAAAGGTTTGTGTTGATTCGAACAAAGAGTAGAGAAAAGAAGCAGTGAAGCCATTTAAACAAAGCAAGATAGAGCGGAGAGAAAGAGAGATAATCTTCTTCCGATTCACTCCGTTGTGTTTTATTATGTATTCCTAGAACATTCGTATAAAATGCAGTGATTTGATAATGGTGGTTTCTTGTTCTTTAAATGATGTAGCCCCAAATAACCCTCTTCGACCTTGCCAATTCCACTAATCGTTCATATGACATAAACATCACAAGTGTATGAAACTCTTTGTTCCTTGTATGCTCGTTACACATCGAAAAGAAGAATAAGTGAATATTATCGACCCCCCCCCCCTTCCCCCCCCCTCTCTCTCTCTCTATCTCTCTCTTTATTCCTTCCTCTCTCCCTCTTTCCCTCATTCTTTCTCTCTTACCCAGTCACAGTAATCCTCTCTCATCCCCCTCCTCGCCTTCTGTCTCCCCCCTCTCTCTCTCTCTCTCTCTCCATGTTTTCTCTGTCCATTCCCCTTTTCCTACCCCTCCCATTATTATCCTTTCTCTCCCTTTTTCCCATATAGAAATGAACTTAGTAACTTTCATTTTAAATGGGGCTTATAATCGCGGGAAATGAATTCGGGGATTAGCATATTTCCTTCTTTTCGCGCCCTAGACAAGGACATAAATCATGCCAGCTTACATGTCGCATATATGGAACAAAGTAACCAAACCAAACTTATCTTTTGTAAGTCCGACCAATTTTCCAATAGCTTCTCACCACATTTTCATAATGATCTGACATTTAGTTCTGCACTTCAAATGTGATAACGTTACATAGGAGCTATATGGACGCCACGGATTTGCGAAAGGGTCGTTGACTGACCGGCCGTTACCACAAGTCCTTGCAATTGAATGTGTGATCGATGAGATAAATTATAGAAATGATACATGTGCGGTATCATGACTTACACCCTCAGTTACACCAAAGAGACCAACACCAAGCCGACAACAGACCGATCCCAATAATGACATTGCCTCCAACGGCCAAGAATCGGTCGCTTTGGGAGGTGCGACTGTGGTGCAACTGTGGTTTGAGCTTGTAGAAATTGACAGAAGGTAAAGAGCAGGAAAAGACAGAAAAGAAAATTTGCCTGAGGCGCTTATCATGTGACTCGTATCACAACCCGCAATTCATTGAAGCTGCTGATGACTCTATTTTGCGGTACATCACCAAATGTCAAGCTAGAGGTATTAATCATGTTAATTACGTTCTGATATTCTATGATTTTTGTTGGCTTGAAGTCGTTGTACCTAATACATGTATAATTAGAAAGTCTGTTCATGCTCGTAGAAATAATCTGTGGACATACGGCTTCAAGTCTTATCCGAGAGACTTCATGCAAGTAATTGAGGTAAATCCCTTTCAAAATACACTAGCGCATCTACTTAGTCTCGAACCTGGAAACTCCCGGTTACAAATCATCAGCCCTACCGCTGAGCCATCACGTTTTCTTATTATGTTTGCAGTTCATGAATGAGAGAGTAATCTCAAGAAATATTAGGAGTATGACTCGCTTATTTGATTGTCAAATTCTGATTCATTACAATAATAGATGAAGGACTGCATCCTCCTTATAACGTTAACAATATCCAGAAACATTGCCCCATAATCAAGTTATCTCGGTCCTCGACCATCTACTGAAGATATAGATTCATTTCATCCGTGTCCCATCATGATTATCCACGTCTTTGGTCATGAAGAAAGTATAATCGTTTTATTTGTGAATTATTCATGAAGCATTCTATATGGTAATTAATATTTTCCCACCACCGTTTCCAGACTGTTCACCTTCTCTAACCAAAAGAAACACCACCACCATCCTTTGCCTTCTACTCCGTTTCGCCTCGGTAGAGGTCAATGACTGAGCGAGCACAAAATCAGGAGCGCGGTTCCATGCATGTCTCCGTCTTTGGTCTACCCTCCCTCAGCTCACGACCGTCGCGCTTAGTGCGGTGCTTGACTTCACGCCAGTAATTAATCAGTCAGTAGGACTCCTATTTTGTTTTGAATTCTCCCATCTTGCATTCAAGTGTGTCCCCCTTCTGAATGCAAGGACCTGATGGGACTGTAGGCGAAGTTCCTGCGTCTTTTATAGATGACTTTCAGCGCTGGTCGTATATTTGCATTGTTAAAGCTACTGTCTACAATATTTTAAATGGTTGATTACGTTGTAAATAGAGTAACTGTGTATTTTGTTGTTTTGGGAATTATCAGAGTTGTTTTGGAATCATGCAGTACTTTATTATAGAAACTATCTATCGAATATTAAACAACATTCGTATACAAACAATGGGGCTGTATTGGAATCATCGAAATTACAACAAACTGAAAAAGTCTTCCTGAATATCACAAACGATTAAAAAACACCGGACACAAAGATGGGTACAAGGGACTACATAAACATGGGGACACAACAAAAGAAAACAAGAAGGCTCGCGTAATATTCCACCAAAAAATTAACCTTCTCCGTGTTCACCATGAGACTTGTCCTTCATGGTCTCATTGGTGTTTTTTCTTCCATGTCGTCAAGGTACATTGTACGACAATACTACGTGATAAGTGAATCTCCGCTTGGACGACTATGTAGAGAGAAAGAAGAAAGAACATTACGTTACAGCATTTGAAAGAAGACCCGACTGAAAAAACAACCTATTTCGCACATAACAACCTGTTTTAACGCAAGGGATCGAAATTCCACAACATTGATTTGGAAATAGGCAAAAAGTTGGACATAACATGTTTTGATTTTCAGGTTATCATTTGTGAAGTAGTCAATTCTCGTCACCACCTAAGTACCAACAATAAAAATAAGTACATCATTAATTTGACAGTTGATATGCCTATATACATGTATTTTCTATGCACCCTCCAGGATCATCATCACAATTATTGATTGATGGCTTCCTTGCGTGAGGGATATGCCTAAACTAATAGACTCCTTTTTGATTGATGGACGTTGATGTGTGGATCGTATGATCGACGTTCATCGTGACAAATACACACATACCCACACACCAACAAAAAAAAATTGGGCCATCTATGACCATTTATACCAATACCATCATCATCAAGCACGAATCGAATGGTTATCATGGTAACTGAGTGGCAGTAGGTCCTCCTCCTAGCTAGCTCCTCCATTGAGAAGATGCCTTCAAACATTAATGACCCCAATCTCAATCGATGACTGATCTATCTGTGATGAAAAAATTCTAAATTAATCGCCCCAATTACAACATATTCTCTTCCTCTCTCGCTCAGCTCAATAATCACCGAATACCAGATTCTCAATGATTTAATGATTCAATATGGATCACTCATTTTCTTACAGAAGGTTCTATATTGGTTACTGAATTTGAAGAATTGAAGTGCATGTCTAATGGGGGCAATCATTATAGTGTAGTAGCCTTGTACCATTGGAAAGTAACATGAAATTTATCAATGGCTGTGCTTTATATCTCTGGAAACCTCATATCATCAGAGACATACATGAAATTCATCAATGGTCCTTCTTCATTTCTATAGTAGCATCTATTTCAGTGGTACTTGTAACTAAGGTAATCATCAAAGACATACATGGAATTTATCGATTGTCGTGAAACTGTAACTAGGTAACGGTCCCGGGGGTTAAATCCTTGATGATCTATCTCTGTTGTCCATGATATTTCTTGGGATGGCATTCATACGGAGTGGTAGACAGTCATCAGGGTCGGATAATGAGCAATAACAGATTAGCATGGTCATGACTGTAGAGGGGTAATTACGTGAAGGAGTTCAACAAACAGACCATTACACATCGTGAATCATTCGGGCATGCTAGCTGCATGATGTTTTTTTTCCAGAAAACAAACAATAACACCGGCCTGTGATTTCTAGTGTAAGATCCAAGAGTTTGTTCAATTTCAATCTCGTTATCACCTAAATGCAGAAACCCGAGACACGCTGGAGGAGCAATGTGTTGTTTTTTCTTGTGAAAAGCTCGAGTTTGTTCAACTTAAGTCTTGTTATTAACAAAACGCAAATAGAAAACGAAAACTGTGGAGAAAAAAACATCATGTATACATTCCGAGTTTGTCCATTTTCAAGTTCTTTAACGCCTACACTTAATATGTAGAAAAACAAAGTACCAAGGGGGAAACTACAGGTACCTGATTTCTTGCAAATATTTACCAGTAGTTTTTTTTTTCCTTCTCGATCTTGTCATCGTCAAAATGCAAAAGAAAAAAGACACTAGAGACACAACACGTGATTTCTTCTATAGATCTAAAGATTTTCCATTCTAGATTTTGTCTCCATCAAAATGCAGAAAAGCGGGACCATTTCGGGGGGAAATAGCCTGTTAAACACGCGTTTGAATATTCATGACGATCGATATATGCACATGGGAAAGAATGCCTGAAGCATGGAGCTACCATTAGTAGCTTCTTGCCTGGAGGTATCAAAATTTTACACTTCCGTCTGAATTCAGTTCGTGCATCAGTTCTCTTTAAAAGTACCCAAAGGAAGGGATGAACTGATCCATGAGATGCTACTCTAAAATGATCGTATATCCCTAGATGGAAATGTCGAAGGTCTCATCTCTTCAGAAGTCAAGGCATGTCGTTCATACTGAAAATTGGACCATTCGTGACACCCCATCCCAGGACCAAAAAGGCAACTAGAAACCTTACATTTAGTAGTTAAAATTGGTCTATAGAGACATTCAGATATAGGGATGGATTGATCCTTGAGATGCTACACTAAAATGATCTTATAATCCCTGGGTAGAAGCGAGGAAGGTATATAAGCTAATCAGAAGTCAAGGCGTAACCTTCATTTCACACCTCAAATGGTATAGGATAAGAAATCAGCTCTTTACCATTTCAAGTGGCAAAATAAAGTCTTTTCAGTCCATTCTGTGAGTATTTAAATTTATTGGATAATGATTCCATAGCCTTGAGTATACTTGAATCGTCTTTGGAGCAAGATTGAAACCATAGTATACCGTCAGATTAACTTCGGTTCAAAAAACATTTTTTTTCCCTCAAGGATATAGGATTTCCATAATATTAATTATGTTGCTAATAATTTTAACATTATTATCATTCGTAATACCCCATCCAAGGGGGAAAACAATTGCCAAATTGAAGAAAGAAAAGAAGCGAGCGAGTTTCAAGTGTAGTCAATAAAAGTGCGAATAAACTAGAAGTTTATAACTAGATGCATTTTTCGATCGTCTAACCTCTATGGCCAATACCGCAAGACATTATAAAAGTATCCATTTTCAAAAAGGTACGTTAGATGACATCAGTACTTATAAGTACTTATATTATTTTGCCGCTAATTTAGTAAAGGCGTTGGTCACCGTGGCGTCCACTGCCATTTTAGGCCGTCTGTTTGGGCCTTTACAAATTGGTGTTGACTTTGACAGTCGTTCTAATCACCCGTTTAAAGTTGAAAACATCTCTGAATGGTGTAATGACCTTCTCCAAACGGATACGTGTTGCTCGTATTTTGTAAAAATGAGTCTACTTGAACTTCAAAATACAAACAACTGACGAAATGGCGTCTTAAATGGCGCTTTGTCACAAAGGAATACTGGTACTCAATTGGTTTTGAAGTATATTAGGCGGTATTTACATGAAGAAGGTGACTCCTTTTGTGTCATTTGTAGCTCATTAAAGATTTATTTTGGAACGAAATCTCTCGGTAGACAGCCAAGAGCACGGATTTGCTGGTTCAGAAGGAAGGACCGTTATTGTACGGCTTCTTTGGAATCAACTGGCGCCTAGGAAGTGAACAGGATGTAACGGGCCTTTTGAAAGCATTTTTGAAAGTACTCTATAATCATGCCGTTTTCAATCTTTGCAGCTGAAAAAGCAAACTGATTTTTAAAAATTGAACCGAACAGAAGAAGAAGTAGAGAAGGAAAACAAAATTCTGTAAGACCTCAATTGACAGAGCTTTTCAAACTGTTAACAATTTTCAAAACAAGAAATAAAAATGTGGTTTCAAAACTTTCAGAATTGTCGGGAATGCGACACCACTGTGAACATGTTCTGAAAAAATTACTGTTCAATCTCTCTATTAAGAAAGAGATTCCCACACAGAAAGCGGTTCTTTTACAAGAAATTTGTACTCAAACCACTTTCTGGGAATATGTAGCTTTAGATTGACCCTAATCACGTCACTTTGTACTTTTTTTGGAGGAACCCAAAACAAGAGACAATCGATGTGATATCATTCAACCACAAACGTATTTTAAAAATGAAGTAATACTAGTAAATGACTGAATATTACATTTACACGTATTTGTTGAAATCGACTTTGCTCCTGGAATTTACTCACCACCCCGTGTCATCCTCTTATTTTAGTACAGTTATAATGACGTCATTAACTTCTAAACTGATGACTCGCTCGATTCGAAAGATTGATTTTTATTTAATCAGTACAATGAGAATTCCTCTAATAGATTCCTTCACTAAATGTTGTGAAAGAGATTGTAGATTGGCAAGGATAACAAGGCCCCCTGCTGCTGTCTTTATGCAGAAGATCATGGAAAAATTGGTTAAACTAAAATAAATATGCATCGACGCCAATCTGATATCATTGAGCACAATTATTAATCCCGTACTTTCAAGCATCCTTATTAGTGGTATTTATAGGACAGTTTGGATTGTGGACCCTATCAAAATTGATTTACAGAATCGATGACCTACTAAACATCGTAAGTCAACCGAAGACAAGTCGTTAAGCCGATCTACCTATTGCCCATTAGATCACTCTGAGTAGCCACAACGATAGTTAGTCATTGTTACACCAAGAATACCACTTTCACCTCTACAAAAGATAAACATTGATTTTTGAAGAGCTGCACAGGGAGGATTCGGAGATAGAGAAAGAGAGAGAGAGAGAGAGGGTGAGAGAGATTTTAGTCTATGTCAGACGCACTCTTAATTCTCCTCAATGAAATCCTCATGATACTTTTGAATGATTCTAAATACCTCATTAACCGTTTAACGTTTAGCCCCATAATCCTATACATTATAGATGTATAAGTTCTTTAAAGAATGTTTCTAAACGTCAGAGGAAATAAATTACTTGCTTGTCTTTATGCCAACAGAAGATTGGTGCTAATATTGCCATGAACATTACCAGTGTACTTGGACTTTGAAATCTTGGAATAACTGTTGCCAAAAAATGGTTAAAATGTTCAAAAGTGAGGATCATATCAAATAAAACATGTTCATTCTTTTGATGGGCAAAAGTAAGGATTGGGTCGTAGAAGATGAATATAAAGAGAACACGAGAAAGGGATTAGAAAGCGAAGAACAAATATTGATGGGATATATATAGGGACTATTATGAGGGGGGATTGTCCTCCGAATGACTTACTATGGAGATTACAGGTAATTAAACCAAGGCCTAGCCAAATATGTAGCCATGATTGACATTTCTTTGGCAACCTCTGAAGATCTTTTTTATTGTCTCTGTAGTCGATAATAATAGTAAGTGGAGAAAGGTATTTCGTAATGAGAAAGGGAGGTAGTTCGTAATGGTTGTAGAATTTCACCTCAATCACCCTCGAGAAAGTGAGTAAGAATGGTTGGAGGGACTTCCTTAGACAAACACCGAAAGCGAAAGTCGAGAAGAAAAGAGAGGAGCATAGTGCTTATTTCTACAAATGATACTCCTTACGAAAATAGAAAACAGTACAAATTTGCTAAAATCTTCAGTTACTTAATATAACCATAAGCTACCATTCGCACTTTTATTTGTCACTGGTCCAGACATATTTTATTTTCGCAAGCGATCGTCAGCAGATATGTTCTGGAATCTCTTCTTTCTGTTTCCAACGCCGGGAGAGGTCAAATACAATATATCAACTCATGAAATAGCACATGATACATGTAGATCCTCTATTCCAGGCTAATGACGTGATACGTCTTTGTTCGGAATCCGTACAAGATTCATCGAAAGGTAGCCGTTGCTGTGGGCAACCTATAAACAAAGGATAGATTTACTTGGTCTGATTGGGAGTTGGTGTACTGGGTTGCGTTACAGGGTATCCTCGTTTGAAAGGAGTCCCTGTAGTCTGGGGTGAAAGATGGATGGGAGGATTTATAGGTAGACAAGGTATATCCCTCTGGATAGAATTAAGAAAATGACAGAAAGTAAGAAAGACAGAAGACGGAGATTGGAAATTTGAACAATCATCAGCAGTTCACTATATAAAACATATTTGATAATATCATTACAATAACAACTAAAATGAACATTATAATGAAAATGATACTATTATACTACTGCTAATACTACTACTACTACTACTACTACTAATGATAATAATAATAACAATAATAATAATGATGATGATGATAAATATATACCGGTAGTGTTAACTCTTTTAGCTCAGAAGGATAATGAAAAGAATAACTTACATTCATGAATAAATGAGACATTTTGTGGATATCATTTATACGTCAGGGACCAATATCTTGTCGTATACCGATGTGTAATTATATTACTCGTTTGTAAGTCCCCGATTAAATGTTATATTATTGGTTGATACAAAAAAATAGAAGGAAGAGAGAAGAGGAATAATCCAATACGTAAACACTGCATCTTCTCATGTTTAAACAAAATGGTAAGTGCTGACATCTCAAATAGGAAGATTATGAATACGAGAATGTATTGTGAGAAACGTGACGTCACACTTTGGAACGAAAACCCAGTTACACCAAAGAGACCGACACCCGACCGACTACCCTAAGAAGAAAAAATAACATTGCCTCCAATGCCACTAGTCGATCAGTTTTGAGTCTGACGATTTAACTGAGGTTTGAATACGAATGTATAGAGAGAATAGGGTCAGCACATATGGGAGCGGAAATATACACCAATCGGATTATTCTAAATCCCTTGTTATTTCTGAAAGCGAATAAAAACACATTCGCGTGTCGAATTTGATTTGGGTAAATAAAAAAGTGAGAAGCGGATAAAAGGATTGAGTATTTCCACCACTAAATATTTCGAAATCCTACTAGGTAATTTTCATACAACCATTCAAACATCGCGATTTTACCAACATCGCGTAGTTTAATTGCTTACTTTTCTGGCGTAGTGGCTATGGAGGCAACACAAAAACGGTGTGCTTTTTTAAATCGCGATATTTGGATCGTAGTGTAAAATGGCCTATACACATGAAAAGTTGGAATGAGAAAAGATAATAACACATCGTAAATGAAGACAAGCCATTTTGAAAGCCACAATAAACTTTTGATTTAAGATACATATTTATGACCCAATTATATATGTTGCTTCGCACGAAGGTGTTTTGAGTTTCCTGTCTGTATTTACTTCAAGCTATAGTTGTGTTTGGGAACGCGTATCGCATAAACAAAATCTTGTAATTATAAAGTCTGGCTGGTATAATTTATTGAGGCAAAGGAATCTAAACGTGACAGTTGACTCAATCATAAATCTATTCTAACCATTCTCCATTAACCTCTTAAGTTATTAGATATACGAGACTCTACCCCCAAACTCCCGTAGACTTATAAAAGAAGCACTTGTGCTTTCGAATGTGTAATACAGATTCTATGCATTCTATGAAATAAAGAAAAACAAACAAGCAAACGAAAAACGCATTTGGGTATTATATCAAAATGTTAATACTATTTTCAATCAATTTACACGTTCCTTCCATTTCCATATAATCTGGCCAATCTGCTTCTGATTCACGGTTATTGGTCAAGGTACTTGTAAATCTTATGAAACCCTCATTCAATGCACTAACAACTGCCCCAAAACACACATATTTCAACGATTCGTCAGTCTAATTTCTCTGATTCCCGACGAGGCTTTTAACCTCTCGTGGTCCAACGTCAAGTTTCGGTTACCACTCAAAGTCGGTAAAACGAGCTCGGTTTGCAAACACCCCCGGGCGCGAAACGCCCCGTGCGCGGTATTACAATAACGCTCCCCGATTATTGATAGAAAATTTGTCACAAATCGTCGAGATGCTTATCATCACGTTCTCTTTATTCTTCCCTTTCTCTCCTATCTTCCAATATCCCCGCCTTTTCTTGTGTTCAGCTTCTAAATTGCTGTCCCGTTCTCCGCTCTTGCTTGTTAGGTATAGTATCCCTTTAATTCATTTGTTGCCTTTCTCTATCCGTCTTCATTAGCCGCATCATTAAAGGGCGTCTTCTATCTTCTCCAAATTACCTCTGTCCATCTCGACCTTATCCCGACCTCTCTCTTTCTCTCTCTTTGATTTTTTCTATTTCTTTTCCTTTTCTCTTCCTTTCGAACTCCCTCTATTTCTTTCTCTCTCTTTATCTTTCACTATCTCTGTCTCTTCTCCACACCCTTCCGTCCCGCTATCTTTCTCCTCCACCTCCTCCCTCGATCCGACCCCCTATTCATCCCCATCTCCATCACATCAGAGGCAAGCCGCACCATCCCCTGGCGCGAAGGAACATAAACCGATACGGCCGTGTAAATGATTTGTATATAGCTACAAACGATGACAAATGATTGAATATGATTTGTTGTTGGACGGATTGGTCCCTAAAGAATTCCAGTATTTGGCAGGATCCTTCTTCAAGCTGGAGGGTGAGATCTTGCCCTTTGATCGAACCAGTTTGCTATACATCTTGTATAAACGAGGAATTAGTCATAACTTCTCGGTATGAAATCTATGTTATATCTACAGGACAGTATATAATATAAATATAATACATTTATCACTGAACAGTGGACAACGTATCAGAGAGGAAAATTCCCACCATGCCAATCACTTGGGATTGGTAATCATTGTGAGGAAAGGATAAAATAAACTTCATGAAAGAAATAATTACATTGAGGGCGTTTGATTATAATTATGTACTCATGGTAATGTGGTATAGTGGATCATCACAAATTTTTATTGAGAGATTGAGGGTTCGAATCCTTGCTTGGCGCGTGTGTCCTCGTACAAGGCACTTTGTCTCATATACTGCCTCTCCCGACCTAGGTGTAATAAGGTGGTACCTAGTACTAATATCTTCATAGAAATTTGATAACGTACTAGGCATCTAAATGCCAGAGCTGAAGTAAGGGTAATAGTTTCGAAAGCGCGCATAGTAAGCCAAGAGACGTTGTTATAACGTTTAATGAGCTAAAAAAATGCATTATTTAACAGAGTACTATCATTTTTTGTACGTACATTGCTATGCCGAGTAGAAATTAATCGGCAAGCATCAATCTCTTTATTGCATTGTCAAGGTTGAACACATGATCATGGCTGTAATTAGCTATCAATTTCAAGGGTATGAGTGACAGCAGTGATGTTGAGTGAATGCACTTTCTTTTAAAGCATTGCAACCGAGTCCTGCTGGCTGGCGTGCATCGGATAGAAAGGCAGATGTCTCGGTCACAAATGGATGCAAATGAAAATATTTGTTTTAGAATTGGAAATCCGAGTGACGAATAGGGCGAATGACATTGAATTTTGACACAAAAGATTGCTCGTACAGGTCGACCGAAGGAGATGGAAACTGGATAGAGGGAGAGAGAGAGAGAGAGAGAGAGAGAAAGAGATAGGAGTGAGAGAGAGGGGATGAAAACAAAGATGGAACAACGCAATGAGAAAAAAGATGGAGGGAAATTGAGAGGTGAGAGAGAGAGAAAGAGAAGAGAGAGAGAGAGGAAAGAGGGGGCACCATGGGGAAAGGAGAGAGAGAGAGAGAGAGAGAGAAAGATGGACAGAATCACACAAAAATAGACAGAGAAATAGGTAGAGAAACAAAAACAAATGGGACAAAGAACGTCGACTATTTTGATTATGTCTAGAGTTAGAAATTATAAGAGAATGACTACTGGTAATTAGACCGCTTAACAATATCAATTTGTACACTTAGAATCAACAGACCTGGAAACCATTGTAACGCATCTACATGTATAATTGACCTTGCTCAACAAAAATTGTACTAACAAAGGAAGAGTATTTACGAAATATCTTCATAGAAACTGTCAAATCTACTGACCTATTATGACTAATGGTCAGTTTATAAATAGCGAATAAATGGGGCGATGTTTGTTATGAGTTTCTTAATTTGGAGTGCGAAATAAAAGAGAATGTCCTTGCCCCTTTTTTATGTCAACATCTATTACGATGACACAATGGAGTTTATGGATTTTAGGTTATTTTTTTTGTACTGACCAAATATTTAAAATTTATTCTCCGCCCACTAATCTATCTAAAGCTTTTACGTTGACCACTACATGAAGGACTATGAGGAATTCAGATTATTTTCTTTGGTATTGACCTAAATATTATATATTTAAAGTTCTTTCTCCGCCCACTGGGGTATATTGTCCAGCTGCTGGTCATTCTAAATACATATAATGTTATTGTTTGGAAAATATGAAGTATGAACTAGTCTGACCTAAGCGTGCCATTGACACGTGTTCAAATGGCAGAGTAGCCCTTATTTTTTTCTCGTAAAAGCTTTGTTTTACACTCCTGACAACGCGCATCACGGTAGTACATCTTTACGTATTTTGAAAAATCGCGTCTCTCGCCATACCTTTTATCATTATGCAGTTCTCCCCCGCCCCCCTTCTCCTCCTCCCATCCTCCGCTTCTTCTTCTTCTTCTTCTTCTTCTTCTTCTTCTTCTTCTTCTTCTTTTGTTCATCATCTTCTCCTTCTTCTTCTTCTTCTTCTCCTTCTTCTTCTTTTGTTCATCTTCTCCTCCTTCTTCTCCTTCTTTCTCTCCTCTTTCTACTTGAGAAAAGTCTCTGCGTAGTGGAAGGAAGCAAACATTCTGTAGAAAGGGAAAATAACTGAAATGGAAGGGTTGCGATCTATTCGCTAAATTGAATGGCATTGTGCGTCTATAAACCCGTCTTCATCTATCTTCTGAACTTCATAATTAAATGTCATGTGAATACAGTCTTCCATTAGCCCATATCTGCTATTCAGCGCGTTCCAATTTTGGCGTCATTTCGGACCGTCTGCCCATAATTTCGCGGGCGTTTTACTATTCTCTCGCTTTTGCCATTTTCGCCATGAAACATTAAAATGCTTTATAAAACTGCGCATACAGGGCTTTTCTTTACCCAGATTGAATTCCAACATCAATTATCAAGCGAAAATTGTTCCAATAATCGTTTATCATAATGGCCAAGGTCGAAGTGAATTTGCTCGTTTTCTTCATTTTCTGCATTGCAAAAAAAAAAAAAAAAGCTACACAAAGCTGCGCACGAATAGTTTTTCTTGAGTTCCGACATTAATCGTGAAAAGGAAGGCATGGTCAAGGGAAAGGCGAGAACTAGTGAGAACGGCATGTCGAAAACATCCCTCATATCAGTTTTCTTAATCAGATGTCAAAGATAGAAAAGGCGAGGGCGTGAGGGAAAAGAGAGCTTGGAAGGAGAAACAAAGAAATTCATTAAGGAACGAGCAAGTGACGCAGGGTTCACTGTCCGCTTATCCATCCTTAGCATGCTTGGGGAAAACGTCGTTGAAGCCTTTGAATGACACAAATAAAAAATACTTCATCGAAATAATCACACGCTCGGAGTCAACGAATGCAAAGAGTCAATTATTATGGGATTAAAGCCGATGGAAATGGAAATGAAGAAACGGTAGGAGGCATTAGATGCGAGGAATTAGCACCAAAGGCGCCGTTTGATTTTGCCGACTGACGTATACATGCCAAACGTTTCGTCGAGGTCTCTGACAAGTTTCTGGAAGGTAGGCAAGACCGCCAGAATGAAAAGTTGATGGCAATAAGTCTATGCTGCAGAAATGCTAATTTGACGTTTCGAAAGGTGCGTTACTTCATTTGTGATAAACAGCTATTATGAAGTTGTTGTCATGGTTTTTTATCTTAATGAGAGAAAGGAAACATGACAATAAATGGGAGACGCAAGCATTGTCGGAGAAGAAAAAAGGGGAAGAAATATATATAACGATGGGAGGAAAAGAGGATAGAAAATATTGTGGGAAAAGAAACATAAGGCCAGAACCAGAATAGATATGCTTCGCATTAGTTATACCAGATAATTAGTATGATATTCATGGGATTAGGAATCAAATTCTGCGCGGGAGATTAATTAGTGTCTAGTCCAAGCAAAATATACCGATTCTCTGTCGCCAGTTATGTAACGGGTGACAACAGTCTGTCTGCTTGGACTAATGAGGTAGATAAAGCAGGCGTGATATGTAATTAGGAAATATTATAAAGTACATTTCAGCAAATAGACATGAATATTTTCAATGCTTAGAAGTGCAGTCCTAGGTTCAAGAAGGGTTCCTCGAGAAAACGAACTCCACTCGAAGATTCGTGTTGCTTTCTCGTTTTACGAACATGACGGGAAAATTATCGCTGATGGCAAGAGTTTTACATGGATTATCAATTCCTCGTCAGTTCTCTGCAATTACAGGATTGTGAAGGTTCCTTCCTGGCAGACTGGGAAGACAATTATCAACAAATAACTACCGTGTTTTATTTGATATTGATCGAATCATTATGACGTACGAATAAACAAATTAATTATGATGGTTGAATAATATATTTGTATGCCAATTAAGCATGTCAAACTGAGCATAAAATTACTGGCTAATAATCAATATCGATTTTTTTTTTCTTCTTCTTCTTGGCGCTTGGGGGGGGTCTGTCTCTGTCCCCCTCTCTCTCTCTTTCTGCCTATCCATCTACCTTTATACATGTATCTATCTCTCATTGCTATCACTCATCTAATAACATACGCTTCCGAAATGGATAATCAAGAATTAAAATTTGTTTGTGTACGGTGTACAAAGACGGAAATGCAAGGCAACTGTCATGAAAAGCTATAATGGAGTGTCCATCTGGTATATATAAGATGTTGATAATGATAAGCTAAATATAAACTCATGCGCTTTGTTTTATATCTCCTTTTTGCTCCCACCCGATTTTATTTCGTTCCAGAACAAGTTTTGCAAGGAACGTTTGAAAGGGGACCGCTTTTGAACGTGGTGTATCTATAAAGATCACACAAGTAACAAACAGTTGTATTGACCATAACGCGTATAATGCTCTCAATATGAAACCTTTGATATTCACTTATAGTAAAGAAGAACAAAAAAAGAGGGGAGAAATCAGTGACCATTACTTCCGATTTAATTGTAATGCACTTTTCCGTATCTGAATCATAAAGCTCAAGCCCATAATGTCTCTGCATCGCTACCTCTCTCTCTCTCTTTCTCTCTCTCCCTCTTTTTTGCTCTCTCTCTCTCTCTCTCTTTCTCTTTCTCTCTTTCTCTCTCTCTTTCTCTTTCTCTTTATTTCTATCCTCTCTCTATGTATCTCTCTTCCCTTCTCTCTCCCTTTTTCCGTCCCCCTTTTGTATCATGTATCTGTATCATCTTCTGCTACCTACTCTCTCGTTCACAATGACATTCTCATCTCCAATGCACTCGAAACGTCGTACCCCATATAAAAAGAAACATGCTCTACCCTTCTCCCAGAGCATTTAACAATGTTCTGAAAATGTTCCGAATTATCCTCTTTTCGGGCAAGTCAAGAGCACTTGTCGGCGACCGCAACAAGTTATAAACGGAAAGCTTCCGCCCTCTTTACCCTCCCCTTTTTGTTACCCCTCCACTTAACCCTGCTCCTTAAGATGTTTGGTTAAGGTCTGAGGGTTTCATTTTTAGACATTCAACTGCGCTGAATCTCTTTCTCTTTGTATTTTGAATGATTTTAAATTCCAGACCACGTGGTCTTTCTTCTATTTCCAATTTAGCTGAGGCTTTTCCGGACCGTCTAAGCAGGGTATGTGAGTTCCCTGGTCTAAGTTTGCAAACATGATGTAGAATTACAACACTTGGTAAAATCGTTCACTTTAATCTGGTTGATTATAAAGTATACATTCGGTGTCCATGGCAACTAGGGCTCACGTAAACGAGTTTTCTTTCATTTAAAACGCACTTCACGATTAGGATCGCAAATAAAAGAACATCGTATATGAAATTATGAGATAAGTTGTTTCATGCTATTTTTTAAAACTTAATTTCAATTTCAAAGAAGCGACCAGTTAACCCCTTAGCTACAGCATCCTTTTATTCGTATGATAAATCCTATAATAGTTTTGGATCCCGAAAATCCGAGATCTTATTCAGAGGGTTAATGGTAAGAAAATCCTGTCCCATCTCTCCGAAGCGCGTCTTCAAAATTACATGCAAATGGATAAAGCTCCCTTCATTATCCACGTCGGGTAGCAGGCAATCAACGCAGACGACACTCTCGAAATCAGAAGCGGGGGATATCGATTTAACAATATCTTTGCTGTCAGTTCTCCTTCCGCATTCCATTATACCACCTGACATACAGCCACCTCATGATGCTAATGTCATTTCGACTTGCTTGTCGATGTCGCTTCGTTCATTTCCAAAAGTTTGCCGCGTTTATTACATGCATCCAGTGACGTACATTACAAGATGTACAAGTGCTCCCGTCAAACTTCGAGTACCGAGTTATCCGTCAAACCACGCATGCGCATCTCTTTAGGTAAGAGCAAATTATTTTTACATCTGTCCCTGGCTTTTAACCAGAGTCCCAAATGTCTCATTGTCAGACGGTATGAGCTCTTTTGTTCATCAAAATAGTTAATCTTTCCACTTGACTACCACCCCACACATAGAAGAGTTGCTGGGAAAAGCGACTTTCCAAGATGGTTTCGTTTCGTTTTAGATTAATGTATTTTGACTTTCATGAGAGTTTCTTATTCAAGCGATAAAGTCTGAATCAATTTTCTGTGAAAATGACTGTCATTTGTATACTTAAGAATCATCATGTAACAGTTATGGTAAGATTGTGTGTATAACTAAGTTTGTATTAGTTCGTGATATGGCCTGCATTAATGACGTGTGGACGAGTGGCAAGATCTTCCGGAAAGGACTCACTCTGTCTTGATGTTAGTGATATCTCTGAGAGAGTACAGGAGACAGAAAGGGTGCATGTTGAAAAGTGACAGAAAGAGATGGAAAGAGATGTGAAGAGATGGAGAAGGAAAGAGTATTCGGTGTATACATTACATGTCACGGTATGTTACATGGCACATACGTCTAGATGAAGATGTACGGTGTCTCTAAAGGTCAAATTCTCACTTCTCGATTCCCACTGCGTCTACTTTTATTTCATGGCATTCATGTAGTCCGAATGTTAAAATAAATACCTACAAGATCTGGATCTCGCCCACGTATACCTCACGTTTTCGCCCTACCTGCCCGCTCGTGTTAGGTGTGCGATAGATCACGGTGNCCCCCCCCCCCCCCGTCTTCTTTAAAAGATTTTTATTCTGGTAAAGTTGAAAGATAGCTTGTGAGCTTTCTCATTCCTTTGATGTCAGTTTGGAAGAAAGTATATAATGTCCCCTGAAATGGTTTACTTTTCAAGTGCCCCCTTGTTTACAGTATTAAAAATAAATAGCTGAAGTATTTGGACCAAACAAGGAGTTATAACTCCTTGGACCAAACAAGTCATGTCAATTGTGTGTGCATATGTGTTGTAGTCCCATATACCAAATTCTGTGTACTACAGTACCTGGGCTTTTCATCAGGATTGGGACAATTTCTTGTAATGTAATGTAATGATTCTACAATCTCGTAGTATACACCAATTCCTATTTACTCCATTATCAGCCATTCCAAATTGCTTCCAGACAGTTTCTTACAAAATCTTATAATTGCCTGACCAGAACTCAACTTTATCTGTAAAGAAAAGACAGAGCTAATCTATAATTCAACATCAATAAAAAAAAAAAACTCTGAATGCGGTCAACAGTTTCATTTTAAGAACTGGAACAAGCTTGTATGTGGGTCATTATACTACTTTATAACAAACATCTTAACCCCTCTTTCGCAATTATGTCTCCCTTTCATGAATATGATATTGATTGTTGAACCCGACGGCAAGAATAATCATGGACAGGCTCACTGATGGCATGTAAGCTATATATCAAAGACATAAGTTGCTGACGTCGCTAAGTAGTGTTCATAAAGCTTCCCAATAATACCTAGAGGGGTGTAATATTATTATACTTCATGGATATATCATAGAGCAAATTTTTCAATTTTGTGAAAAAGAGACGTCATTAGTTTGAAATCAAGTCCTTTGATGGTTTTTTCTTTTCTGAAGCCGTCCGGATCGAAAACAGTGGCGATATTTCATAAATGCGTATAGCCTGGAGGATGATGTATAACTATAGTACGAGGGTGGAACGTAATTTTGATTCGCAGAGCTTGAGGAATAGAGGATATTGCTTCATCATCGGTTTAGCCAGCACAGGATTTTGGTTACAATAGTGCATTTATGGACATTGTCTGGAAGAAATCGTACGCATTACAAAATTCGAAAGTCCAAATCCTACCCGCGAATTCTGTAGTAAATTTATAGGGTTTGTCGTTTACTCTTTTCCTACTCCTCTAGTACAATATTACAGCTGTTGAAAACGTTCATAAAGATTCAAACTGCCCCCCCTTAAAAAAAAGTGAAATTAAATTACTAAATAAATGAACAAAGATCCTCAGATGTTACAAAATCGTAGAAAATCTCCAAACGTTCCTAGAGAAATTTTTTTTTCTTTCTTGCAGCAGAGAAATTTCTAGGGGAGGGTTTTCACACCTAATCCCCCGTAGGAATGAGCCTGCAGGTATAGCTGCCCCTCGTTTCCCCCTACGATATAGGCCCTACCTGCTTGGTCCACCTGTTAGTGTTACTTGACGCGTTTTCCTACTCCCCCATTGATCTTAAAACAAACCACATCGTCTCGCGGTTATCAAATTCACCACTTTAGACAACCGATTCTTTGAAACCTTAAAAGAAAGAATTGTTGACCTAAAAAGGAAAACGATAAGTACCAAGAAGATTTCATGATATTTTTGTTCTTGTCCCACGGGTTTCTCTTTCTTTGCTTACGTCTCTTTGTGCAAACACGATTTCACAGGCTGTTTCTTTCGTTTGTGTTTTCACCGTATCACACCTTTTTATGCCTCAATAATAATTGTCACTCCTGTTTGATTTACATCGAATGCACTTCCTGAGCTTTGTACAAAAAAATTGAAATGATTGACAGGAATGAGGGCGTAACCAGGGTAGATTGGATCAAGGGGCGACTGATCATCAAAATAAATCGTCATATTTTCATATTCCGACGAAAGCTTGCTCCTAAACTGTGTGAGTTCACTACCCGCACCTTGGAAAACCACCCCTCGGACAACTTTTACCTAGAACAGCAACCCCCTAGACTACATCCGGTCCCGGACAAAATACCTCTTAGCACTCCAGGACAACTACCTCCGACTGTTTGAGGGTATCATCTGGATTTTGTTTTAACACGTTTCAAGCCAAGTTGGTAGTTGTAGGTTGTAGGTTGTCTGTCCTAGACTGTTGTCCTAACGATAAGGACTAGTACAGTTACCCCCACCCCCTTCCCCTCCCCTCTCGAGACATAATGGGCTCGTCTTATCAACGTCCACGCGTTTCAAGATCCCCTCGCTCAATATGCTTTCCACCGCCAATCCATATACAATTTTCACAACCATATTGCATTTTTGCATTCTGATATCGAGTTACATGGGGGTAAGGCTGTATCCATGCGCTGGTGTGTTTACAATTCGGGATAGCTTATCTCGCTGATACCACCGTATCGCCCAAAATGAATTATATTATTGGAATCTTTTTCGTTTGGTTAATGGTAGGAACTCAGCAAACTCGAATCAAGTGTGTGATGTAGTTTCCCGAAAGGTGGTAAAAAGTAATGGCTCATGAATTAAATATATAATCGTATTATTAAATATAAATATCAAATTGCATTAAATAGCATTTGTTAAAAATTATGTCTTAACGTATGAATATTTAACAAATGATATTTAATGCAAGCTTGTAGATTTTGTGAATATTCCACTGTAGCCTTCACTTCAATGAGGAATAATTGTTATTTAACCCCTGGTTACTGAATATCATATCAATGTGCACTAACTCCACTCCCTAATGAGTGTTCAACTTTTAATTTACACCGTTTGCATGCAGAGCAGTGGCAAAGTTAATTACAAACGCTTTCGGCAATCCTCAATTGGACATGTCTTGGTTATTTTTCATAAATGTTGTAATCGTAGACTTTATGAGTGATAATTCCTTTCCTCTTGATCATGCATGCGTCCAAGATATAGTGCACTTAGCATAGATTTGAAGAATGTATGAAATAATATAATCCATGAAACCATGAATAAAGGGTTCAACTGCCTGTATGAAAAATGATAATGGAGGTTTATGGCAATGAACTAGTCCAGAAATGTGTGATGTTTTGACCCCAGAAGTTCACTTTTATGTGCTTAGGGAGCTTAGCTAAGTGGCTACATTGGATTACAGACTAACCGCAGCAAGGCGACAAGTCCTAACCCAGACTTGCCTTTGCGCTTCAGGCCCACTTTGTCAAACAATTACAGTAACTATCTCAACATATCATTTCTTCAAAAGAATAATTCTTACCAGTTATTGGAGCTGATATATTGGTATTCCCTTCGGGGTAAAACACACAAAGAAAACAGCATGCAAGTCTCGTGTATTATTGATATAAGAATTTTGAAATATCTCTCATTGAGGAAAAGGGGTATTAAAGCTCGACATCATGCGGTGGGGTGACAAATTTATCGGCGGTCCTGCCCCCGCTCCCCCACCGGGTCTTCCCCATTCATCTTTTCACGCGCTTGCGGCAGACTGGGTAAACATTGGGAACGGATATAAAGGATTGGGTCTTTTTTCCCCTTTCATTCATCATTTGGGGGTGATTCGTCCTTTATTCCAGCCCCTCATTTCTTGCATTGAGAGCTACTTTTGAAAAGAATATGGATCTATTTCTGAAATACCCTTTACAACAAGTGCAAAGGTGGTCGGTCGTTAAGCTATACAAAAATGAGTGTTGGGGAGGATTGAGGTGTGATTTGGTTCTAGATGATGGGACAGATGAAACACAATTATCTCCCAAGATAACTTAAGTTAGACACAAACCCCTGCTATGAATTAAAGCGGTAAATTTAGGTACTCCTAACTGAAAGCCAGTCACCATTATCTGTATCTCTTGGTAGCACTACGGGTACAATTACATGTTAGCAGGGAAGAGACGGTTCTCCCACAGAAATATTACTATTGACCAAGAGGATTAGAAAACCTCTTTTCCAAACTGACCTTTAGCACTTTCTGTCATTCTGTCGACACCGTGTTGCTATTTCAGCCCCTCAATCCCAACTCTAACAGTCGTGCTCAACACTCCTATCGCCTATATATATACCGAGATGCAAATCGGTTCTTACAAAGTTGCTCTAATTTTAGCAACAGTCAAACTCCAAACCTGATACGGATGTCATGAACCAAGCAATAAAGACATTCATTGTCGTTGAGGACAGATTCATATCAAATTTGGCAAAGTCTAGCGGTTCTATATTTAGTGCTTAGAGTATAAATTTAGAAACTGCCAAGCATCATCTTTCGTCATTACGTCAGAGAATCGGAGCATTGTGTCTCAGTTGCAGAGGCTATATGTTCACACGGGATCGTCGTATTTCTAAAATGGAAGTTCGTGAACCCTCGAAGTTATGAAAAGATCCACTAAAAACTACGAGGGTTAATTCACACTAGTCTAGATATTTCAACTACAAGATGGTGTATGTCCTCGAAGTTAAATGGCGTCTACACGGCACGGGACAGAGGACTCCCACTGCTCGTAGTTATCGCACTAACCTCGAGATCACTCGGTACGTCTACACGGTCCCTTACTACTAGATAATTTTTGAAGTTTAAAACCATAAACTAAATTTAACTATAACGGACTGCCGTGTGAACCGAAAGTAGTGTTCGAAGCTTTTGACAGGTTTCTTGGTGTTATTATTGAATACATATTGAATCGACTATATGTATAGCTGAGGACAATAGCCCTCTGTTACGTTACGTAAATGACTGGTGAAGACGATGACCACGAAGACTGGAGAATATAGGAAAAAGGGGTTTCAATAAGATGCTCAAATGGTATAGGGAACTCTGACTATAAAGGCAAGTCGAGTAAAACAGTAAAGTGGCCACTGTAAGCAGGTGGACTTTTAAGTAATTCAGCACATATATTCTTAAGGGAGACAATACGGGTGACCACAATATACAGGTTATCTGTATTTTGAGGTTCTACAACATAAATAGTTGTTTTTAGACAGGGGAAACTATAGGTGCCCACTATCACAAACTATTGGCAGATTGCTTTCATAGAAAAGAATGGAGACACTTTCTTGCCTACTAATATAATAATCATTCGTGTTACTATTTGGGCTCTCTCTCTGACACATCTTGCTTTAAACAAGAGTTAAAAAGTTCTTTTCATGCAAACAGTTTTATTGGTTATCACCACTTCTTCCCTATGTTGTAACCATAATTCAATCAGTACTCACTGCGCATAATTCCTGACAATTAATTAAACAATTGTATAAATTGCCTTTCAACTACAAAGGGGAAGACTGTTCGCTCAATAATGATCGATTGTGATCAACCGTATCGAAAGCATCGTGACATCGATCTGTTTATATTACGATCCTCCTTCTGAGTTCTGACAATGATATGTATTGATAAACAGAAGATACGGTTCATTTGGGACAACCAGCCTTGTATTACATATTCTCCGAATTCAGAATTGATCTGGATGAAATGAATGTTTTGTACTGTTAACGGATTAAATTAATTGGAGGACATCCAAGAAAGATTTAGGTAAATAGTGCAAGAAGTCTTATCTGTCAGCAATCATGCATTTCATGGTGAGTCAGTGAAACATTTGCACGTCTTTGAAAGTACAAACGAGTCGTGAGACAGTTTTGAAATACTTGTAATCCCTATTCTTCTTTTTAACGAATGTACACTAAAATATTAGGTTATTGCAGGATCCCAAGAAAGACAGAAAACATATCCGAAACGATCATGATCATGACATCTGTCAATGTATAGTGCATCTTGGAAACGAAACATCATGGAACTGCTCGAAATATTGCATGGCTCTCAAAAGTGCACTTCTTTGTGGTGGGGAGATGCAACGCTTCTGCAATCTCCGAAATACTTCTCTTCGTGACACTTCGATAAGACATAAAGCCAACCACAAATGGTAACTGAGAAAGACAAAAAGTAAATGGTTTGCAAATGTCAACAATAACAAGATTTTTCCAAGTGAAGACAGGCATTCGAACTTTACTTTAGAGATTCACAGAATCTCGTCCAACATCAAACGATGCGTGTTTGGACGAGGTATCTTTATGGTGGAGTTAACTGCACAAACAATAAACACTATTCCGAAATCGAGGGACGTTTATGACGTGTAATTGGATCATATAAGGGTGTTTTGACATGTCGAATGAAAACAAAGGACGATATATCTTTGACAAATAGCTTGATAAGATAACTAGTCTATAGCATCTCTTGATAATTTGGTAGAATTTCCTTGTTTATGAACTGTGTTTAACTTAAACTCCAAAACATGTACAGTTATTTCAATTGATTTGTGTTCTTATGTTATTCATTTTTTTTTATGCTCGCTATTCCTACTTCTTTGTGATAATATAAGCTTGGTGGTTGTCACAGAAAGAAAATCGGGACAAAAAAGGAAGGCAAATGTAAATCGTAAATACAGAAACGCGTCAGTCTGATGACTGCTAGAAGGGCGTTAACTCTATCTGCCTATGTTCTTGATGTTAAAGTATAGTATATAAGGTAAAGACATTCTTGCTATAAACAGCGACAGTTCAAGCGGTGATATAATCTTGTCTGGGGTCATTAGTGTAGGAGCCGGATCTGCAAACATCAAAGTTTTACACTTATCCCATTTGTCATGGCAGAAAACGATGGGAAAAAACAATTAAGTGGTTCACCAAGACACCGACAGGGAAACAGAGAGATGATTATCGACACAGAAATGATGATTGTATAAACATTATGAGGAGATGTGAAAAGTGAAACCATCATTAGAACCAGGATTGGGATATAGGATGATAATTAAGACGAAACCTTTGGAACTTTCTCCGTGAGAGTCAATTAAAGCTATCCTCTTAAATTTGAAGAAGAAAACGCGGTATGCACGTGTATAGATGTCTAACTTTTTAATTTCGACATAATATAATGATATCAAGTACAGTACCATGTAAAACAGGCTATCCAGCTTAGGCTGAGTATACCTATTTTGTGTTCCAAAATTGTATTCTAACATTCGACATTAATTTTTTTTGACAGAATAATAATAATAGGGGCAAGGGAAGAGAAAGACAAGAGAGAGAGAGAGAGAGAGAGAGAGAGAGAGAAAGAGCAACTTGTTTCTGTTACGAACCATTCTGTCATTCTGTCGTCATTTTTGCACCATCGCGTTCTCTCTGAGATTCCTGCATCTGGGCAGGTGCTAAATTGATGCGATTCTCTCGAGATTTTTCAAAGACACTGAATACTCGTCTCAATTGTTCATTGTATTCCTTACAACCAAACCCGGGAATTAAACAACGTTGTCTACATGTAGTTTATTGGATATTTACTCTACAACCAGTGTCTTTTCCACTGATGTTCCCTAACTTTGATCACTACTCGTTTACCGCTCGATCGAAGTGTGCGAAATGATTTGTCAGATTTATGGCCAGTGTCACTTCAAAACAAACGGCTATCTCTAGATAATAAATTAAGATGTTTTAGAGACATATCTTGCCTTCGTCTTAAAATTAAAACACTTGTTACTTTGATGCCATCGTACTTTGCAGGCTGTTCAGCGTTTTTTATCACATTAATTCAATCCTCACACTTAGGTAAGAGAAAAATAAGACTGCGGATCCACAGTAGTTGCCATTTTGAAACCCAAAAAGAGAGAACCATTTACTATACTGAGTGCAACTTTACGTTGAGAGGTATAAAACAAACAGAGGTGCATTGCACTTTTGGTTGAATGCACTTTAGATGTGATTTATCAAGAGCATCACTTTTGACTTTGCAGATTTCTCGACGTCTTGTAAAGTTTTCATTTAATGTCTTTCGTCTGTGCCTCGATCAAAAACGTCCTCGGTAGTATTTCACAAATAATCATGCTCAATACGGTTACCTCGGAGGCAATTTCATAGAGAAACGTTTAGAAGGAATTTTAGCTCGTCTAAAAAGAATATCGGCCCCTTGGCGTTTCTTCATTCATGGATGCGCATTCTGTTTCTGTCTCTTTTTCTCTCATTATCAGTAGTTCATTGAGATAAACGAGTGAGTTGGGATGGGGTGGAGATGGGGAAACGGTAGGGCGGTATAGAAATGGGGCGATATGGGGGTGGGGTGTACAACTTGGTATGTGCTTCTTGAAAAACACAATATTTATATTACAACCTGTTACAATGCAATGCTTTTATACACCAGTTAAATTCCTGCTTGTTTTGTGTATCAGAACTAAAATTGAAAAAAAGTGATGTTATTGTAATGATGTGTAACATAAGACGCATTCAGATTAATAGGGCATTTTCGTATTAATTTTGAACTGATACAAAAATATATTTTGGTTGACGAGGATAGAGAGAGAGAGAGAGAGAGGGAAACAAAGACAGATTACGAAAAAGAAAGAAGGGGAGACAGAGGGGGAAGAAAGTTGGGGAAAACCATTAAAAAACTTAGCAAACAATAATCATATCAGAGAAATGTAAAATGCACATAATTTATGATAACATGAAGTCATCGTAAATAGGAGAAACTAACAAAATCAGTGCCGTTTACGCTCATTTGCGTACAACTAGCGAATGAAACTGAGGGGGCACCAATGATATTATCTTAATATTCCCCTCATACTTGAAGACGGAGCCCTTTCTTGGAGCTACCGGGCTCAAATTTTGCGGCAAAAGAGCGGAAAGCTTTACACCTCTTACATCTTGTAAATGAAGAAATTTAGGTAATCATTGGGAGAAAGTGCAAGTGACGAATAAAGAGTGCAAGAGAAGGGGAAAAAAAACACCAACATTGTTTCAAATTGTCATGATTGTGACAGCTCAACATCGCGGTGCCATCGCATCAATCTTTGCCGTTTGTCGCGAATCTTGGTTGCCATTGGCAACGGGGAATCATCATCATCATCCCTGGCACCGATCGTTATGTATAAGAAGGAGCGGTGCTCTTTGATTCATCAAGGGCCACTGAAGAAATCACGAGCAACTCTTGATTTCTTGGCGGCTACAGGGCTAATTTGCTCCAACAACCACGCTCGACAATAGACACAAAATAGTCACAACATATAGTGATCGGTCGATGTACTATTCACAGACATCTATCTGCCTGGCAGTGTAGGGAATGGGTTTGGATATTGTTCATGGGCATAAGGAGGAAATGAAACACGTGGAAGATAGGAAAGAAGAATTGGTAATTTATATTGTGGTTTTGTAGGAGTTGGACCTCGAGATGTTCCGAACAATAATTGTATCCGTTTAGTTCGAGTGTTGGATACAATAATTGTAATATCATTAAAATGAAAATAGGGAGAGAAGGAGACGAAAAGAAAGAAAAGGAAGGACGAGAATGAAGAGAGGAATCGAAATAAGAACAAGAACAAGAAGAACAAGAAATAGGAGGAGAAGAAAAATAACAACTAGAAACATGGAGAGGAGGGTGGAAGGGAGAGAAAGGATGTCGGATATGTGTGGAGACATAAAGATGAATATGAGGAAAGAAAAGTGTAGAAAGGAAAGATATTGTAGCAAATTTTAAATTGAAAGGTAAAAGGAAAATTTGGAAAGTATGTAAAACCCGAAAAAGGGGTGTTAACCGATGTAGAGAATAATGCTGAGGAATGTCTTGAAACAAAAGTCAAAAATATAAAATGAATCTATACCACTGATATACTTCAGAGTAAGTATCAGAAGCAGAGCAGAAGAAGATAAAAAGTGCATTCTCATAAATCAGCGTCGTCGTCGTTAATTCAGCTCCAAATTTCACAGCGGGGGCTCCGAGTCTTTGCACTTTCCCTGGCTAAATCTTCTCCTTCCCTCTCACTTCATGCACTCTACAAATTTTCCGCCATTTTGAATCTCGCCATCAATAACACTTTCGTCCTATCAACCGATTTCGTGCGATTGAACTGAATTTGTGTCTTCCTTTTTTGGAGAGAGAGGAAGAGGAGTAAGTTGGTTCGCTCGAACTATAGGCCAATTTTTGCGTAAATAACCTAACTAAACCACAAGAAGTAACTGGGATGCTCTCATTGCTCCAATCTCTTTGCTTTACATCACTTTTCTTCCTGCTTTCCCCTTTGTGGTAGAGGTTTCAATAGGAAATTAGGTGAACAAAATCTTGTTTTCTTAGGTCTTGTCGGTTGTTGATCTGTTGTGACATCCGGGCCGAATATTTAATTGGCCGAAATGGACTCGATGTAACCTCAGCACGCGCTGCAAATTCGACTGCGGTCAATTTTCATTACAAATGACTTTGGTTTTCATTTTATGAGCGCGTGCAAAGGTCTCGGTGATAATATGTCTTCATTAACTCCAAAATGCCCTGTCGATCTTCTCTTAAAAAGATTTAATTCCAAAATATTATTAGTACAAATGCTTCCTCTTCCTAAAAAGCACAATTGTGATTTGACGTTCCATACCGAGTTAATATATAATTTATTTCCAGGACGTACACTAATTTTAGTTGGTGATGGATCTTCGAGTATTTGTTTGTTTGAATAGCTAATGATCCCCAAAATGCAATGTTAGATAAACAATTATTATACTAAGGTATTGCTCTTCTTGGCGAATTTGAAAGAAATAATTTGGTAATCATTCCGGCGCCAAAACACAAGTCTGTGTCTGTATTGTATCATTCTCTCTTTTGTCATTCTGGTCAGTTGTTCATTTATTTCCTAATATTGTACACTTTAGACATTTGTAGCAGATATGATTATTGGGGAATAGGATTGGTTAAGCATTTCCGGTTAATACTTCCGTATTGGCAACTTATATCGAAATACAAGAAAAGAGAAAATTTATTATTTTACTGTCGTGAATCATGACTTTTCTTTCAATATCAAGACTTCATAAGTTTGACAACACTTCACCTAGATGGAATTTTACGGTACATCACCTTTTAAAAGTGAATCATTCTTCATATAGATTATGTGTTTGCACTATATATTATTTTGTACTATTGCAACGAGGTATGTTGTACTTTCAAAACATAAAGAATTGCTGTTGACATCTACTCTTAGCTTTTGGAAATAAGACTTAAATATCATTCCTTTGTTCCTCGCTTGACCGATAGAAAGTAAAGTTGCCATGGTAACGAACCCTTCTCGCACCTTTTTCATGTGATCGATATTTTTCATTCATATGACGCGCTTTCGCTGCACCCGGCATGGTGCCATATGCGTAGCGTGAATCCCGTCTGATTCTTCTGCCTCTCTCTCTCTCTCTCTCTCCCTGTCTTTCTGTCTCTCCCCCCTTAAATCATGAAAAACATAGAAAAGTGAAAGTGAGAGGTGGATAAAAAAAAAAGGTGTGAAGAATATCAGCATGAAGTGGCTTAAATAAGAGAGAGAGAGAGAGAGAGAGACAGCAGGAGATGGAAGGGTGTGGGTGAGAGACTGTTGCTCTTTCGAATCCGCCACCGGAGTGAGTTTGGGAGAAAAGCTGGCTGCTTGTTGAGCGTATATAGCTAGGGTGATGAGAAAAGGCTGTGAGGTGCTAGGTGGTGTGGGGGAGGGGTCAATATTATGATGAGAAAAAATGAAAAGATTTTTTTTAATTCAGGCTGGGTTTTCACTTTAGGAAGCCAAATTTCACGCGCTGGATTCCTTCTATTTGACGCATCTAGGGCGCTAATAGGATAAAGGAAAAGGTGGCAACTTCTACTCGCTTTCAGGAGAAAGAGCAGTGAGGTTTAAAAGGGTAAGGGCTCGTTGCTTTGTTGAAGTGCTTAGAAAATGGGGGTATAAGTTATGAGATGGGAGGGAAAGATGTCTCAAGATTGGCTTTGGTTGTTTACTAGATGATGCACAGCGGGGGAGGGGTGAGAGACATGTGGAGAAAGTGGTATTCATCGAGATATCTGATTTCTGTGTTAAATATGCGTGAAATTAGATAAGTAGCTCAAAGTACAGTGGTTCGAAAATTCCCCTCGATCGTTTCCCAAGATTACAATCATCATGTATAACAACTACAAATGTGATGCCACAAGCAAAAGATCCAAACCGTTGTGATGATACCATCATCGAACCAGGGATATGTTAGTTTAAATATCCCTGATCGAACGTAATCCTTCTTATCATTATCTCCCTCTATATATTAATTTTCACCTTTATCACCTCCTTCATCTTCTTCTCCATCAACATCATTGTCATGATCATCATCTTTTTCAACACCATCATCGTCATTTTAAGCAGTATTGTCACCAAAAATATCAACTCTCGCATCATTCTCTTTCTAAGCAAAGACAATGTTAAAGGTGAGATCATATTGGCAAAAACACAACGTTGTCCATAACCGCATCATTTCTGTAAAAAAAAATCTGAACGTTATCTGCTGAAGATGTGGACACACCGCACTCACCGACAGTCCGTAGATCCTGTGCTGAGAGCAGAAAGGGCATTAAATCTACGTAAATGTGCATTGCTTAGTGCCCTTCTCGCTCCAAGTGGACGATTTGTCATTTGACCTTGTGCTCCAATCAGACAGGTGGATACCACGATATGGTACACCGATCTTCAAGATGTATATGGCATGCTGGTGGACGTTTCACAAAACTTGTTATCAGTGAAAAATCGACAGTTTTTTGTTATAAGCTACTGAAATCCTTGTTTCTGATTGGTTTTCAGCAGATTTGTCGCTGATTTTTGTCATTTGTCATTGAAAAAAAAATGCTTTGTGAAACGGGTCCCTGGAGTGTGTCACTCTATGTGTGACCCTGTTCATCAGAGGCAATGACGCCAATAGAACAAAGGCCACTACAAACATCCCAACTTTCCTATACGGGCATTCCACCTGGCTTTATGTGGTGATTCATTTCGTTTCATTATGAAATCATGAAGATGGAAGGATGACCAATATACCATTTCTTGTTTAGAATTATTGTGGAGATGATTATGCATCTTCTTTATTGAAACTCTCAAACTGTGGTATCTCTTTAAATGAGAGAGCCCCACTTGTCGGTTTCTGTGTTTTCGACGGTGATTCATTTTTCCAAATCAAAAGGATGACAAATCCTCATTGATTCTAACTTTTGTCCTATGCAAATTAATAGTTATGATATCTTTCTAATATCGACTCTTCTATTGGTATCATTTAATAATGGACCGTTTAAAAAAAAAACAGCAGTTGAAATCCTCTCTTTAGAATGGATTTTTAAATTTTGGACTGAAAATCCACGCTCATAACTGGGAATCCTCTCTCAAAAGAGTACAAATTAAAAACACTCCTACTCCGAAAGAGAGGGCCAGCCGACTGTGCGTTTGCCCTTCCTTGAGGGTTGGTAAGGCTGCATGTGCATATGGCGAAGATTAACTGGTAGACGCTGGAGATACCAGTCGTAAGCCCTTGTTCTGGGGAGGATTTAAGGGGATGCGTGTTAGAATATTGGATAGGATAGGTTCCATGTGATCTAGATTCGGTGAGGATTGGTTTGTTTATAGCATTGTGACAAGGCTCTGTCATCACAACGTAATGGATGTGTAGATTATGAGGGGAGAGGGGAGGAAGAGGAGGGAGGGGAAGAGAGTGGGGAGAGGAATTAGAAGGGAAAAAGAGAGAGAGAGACACGCACACACATGTACAAACACTGAAAGGGAATGAGATGGAGAGAGAAATATGCATGCACTGGGAGAAAGGATATAAGAAAAAGAGAGACATAGAAAAAGAGAGAATAAGATGAAGAGGGTAACTACAGACAAATAGATGAACAAAAATAAAAGAGATAGTGAGATGAAAAAGGTATAGAGAGATAACTAAATAGAGGAATACAGAGAGACAATAACATGGCTAAGAAAGCATTAGAGATAGATGGAGCAAGCGAAGAAACAGAAAAAAAGGCACTCCCATGACATAATGAAAAATAGTTAACTTAAGGTGATCTGGTATAAATAAACGAGGACAAACTAGAACGTTGCTTTTAACATCTCAAATTACCCCTCTCATGACTCGCGAGTTTAAAGTGAATCCCCCACTTGCTTGCTACTGTAGATATGAGTTTGTTAACTGATGGGAGATTAAAACGGATTCGCTATCGCAACACTCTTCACCCGCCAGGCTGAAAAATGCATGTTACACACACCTGCGAAATCCAATACGTTTTGATATTAACGCTCTTTGGAATTAGTTGCAGAAGGCGCACCACTTAACCACTGCCGCGAATCGCATGGAGAATGTTCCTAAATGTGACGTTCGCATCGAAAGTCCATGGTGGACGAGCTGTGCAAAACACTGATCATGTTATGCTATAATTGAGGCAATGGGTACGGACTTCGTAACTGATAAAAGACATGTGAGCATATCACCAGGTGATGAAAGCAGTGTGCTGCTAGTTTGACATGGGTGCTGGCTAGACGTTGACAGAAAGAAAAACCTTATTAGCTAAATTGCATTTCATGCAACATTGATATTCTAAGGGTCTGTTTATCTTTCTCTGACGTTTCGAGACACCGTCTCTTATCAATACAGTTGTCCAGGCTGTACAGGATAAAACCCTAAGAAAATCTCACCGACCAATACAAGCATCAACCACATGATAGGTATAGAGACGTTGAGGATGGTAAATTTTACCTAATTTACCCTTTTTCTATTGTTCTACCAATGCTTCTTCTAATTTTGATATAGAGTAGCTCCATTCAGAGCCATGTGGACCAGCTTTAAACGGAGCATTGGTGAAATCAGGGATGCACATACATACACATTTTGTTAAATCACCTTTTTTTCTTTAATGGCCGTAAAGAGACACTTTTTTTCAAGACAGTGTATGTTTAGGCATTTAATATGCTGAATACAAGTCATACAACCTTTGTAGTGTAGTATCAAGCATGTTAGAAGTGTTAATATGCCATTTTGAAAATGGAACTTCAGTTTTTAAGAGTGCAAATGGCTAAAGAATTATTTTGAAATACTATTTTCATGAAATTGTTCATACTGTGATAAAAATGAAAATAAGATCATGCCAAAAATATATCTAGGTGGCTAGGATTCTTCAATCCTTTCAGAGATTCCGAACACACCATACTTCAAGTTCAAAACATTCATGTTCGGGCGGCCCTCTAATAGCTACTTTATTATCATCGCCACTTTTGGATCGTCGTAAAAATGCTTCCATGCAGGAATGTTTATTTTCGCGATGTGAGCGCATGAAATACGAGCCCATCAACGGCATTGGGCGGTGATCATCATCATTATCATCATCATTAGAAACGAAGACACTAATGCACTGGCGTAACAGAAGGCATAAGAGGGTATGTCCCTTTCCCCTCACGGCGGATTTTTTTCCAACTAGAAAACAAAAGGGGCATTTCTTTTCATTGTAAGGAAATTGAATGTCAATAAGTCAGTGATTGTACGATAGTTGATAAACGCATGAGGTCATATTCATACTTTTTCATATTTTGTTCTGCTCGATCGCATCGTGACCTAGTCATACACAAAAGTGATCGACAAGCAAACGTTTGATTATTTAAACAGTTTCAAACATACAGTAAAGGGGTCATCTTCAGAACAATAAATCTCAAATAAAATGTTGTTATAAATCACTTAAAATATATATGATGACACATTATGAAATCGTCGAGAGTTTTTATATTTTGGCCCTCCTGAGGCTAACGTCTTGATACGCCACTGCACTAATGATTCGGCATTCCCGTTTGAATTCATCCGACTGTTTACATCCAACTGTCAATTGTGATGAGATGGGGGCTTTCGTGATGAATCATTCGAGCTGTACTCATTACCTCAAACGTCACATTTAATCGCCCTAATTACCTTTTCCTTTTTTCATATTCCATGTCACTGCCGCTGTTAATCACATCATTTCGAGAGCAACTGAAGTATTAATGACCACATTCATCACTAGGAAATTATTATTTTTAATTATTTTCTCACCATTCTCACACTATCGAGGATTTTAACAGCCTTTGTTAACGATTCCTCATTACTACCAGATTGCTTTGTTCACTAAGGCCGAACCATATTATACAAAAGAAAAAATGGCCAGATAGTATAGCCAATTAATATAACTCATAACTGAAAACACAAAAATTGAAAGTTCAACAAGACAATAGTTCCTGTTTTACCGTATGAAGTGATTTCGTTCAATTGTCTTCATTTTGTTGAAATGATAAGCTGTCCCTTTGCTTTTTTCTACGAATCCCATGATAAGGCTATATTTATTAACTACGAACATTAAACTGAGCTCCCTGATATGTTAGCTTATGTTTTTGCTTTGCAAAACAATGATGTAAATGCAAGCTGTAATTATTTATCAATACGATGATTAAGAGAGACTCGCGTCCATTTCAAACAATAATCAAAGTAGTTCTTGCTTGATCATTAATGAATTTGGTGCATTTTACAGTACAAATGACAAAACATGTTAACGAATTTTAGATAATTCAATTTTCTCTCCTTAATTTGCACAGAAAATTGTTCTCTTCAACATATTGCGAAGTTGACGACTATAACGCAATGCGTAAACTCTAAAGGCAGGGTAATGGAGTCAATTATAATAGGAACAATTGTCATATTAATGGAAACATAAGGTTTAACGAAAAGACTCGTTCGATTTATTAGAGCAATGGGCAATGTCATTACCAATTAAAGCTTAGATTCCTCACATAATTACAAAGTCCATTCTGGTTTGTGTGCAGGGTATAATTCACCAATTACTGAAATCACTGTGATGAATGGCCACGGCAACTCCATAACAGTATATTGTCATTCGATATCAAAACTGAATTAAAATGCAGTCACTGTGATTAATGGTTGTTAGAGATTCGGGGCTTTAGCTTCTTGATCGAGATACAAATGAAAGTGGATTATCATGTGGATGTACCATTCATGTGCACCATTCATGTTTTAGAAATACTTTGACTTCTGATACGTGTTTTTTTTTTTCCCTTCTTTTTCATAGTTTTTTCTTTTTTTTTTCGTTATCCCCGTACACAAATTATGTCTCCTCTCGTTATCAATATCATAAACAGTATTAATTGGATGAGAAACATGATATCCGAATGATCTATGATGGATTAAAATTTAATTCTGGAATTCACCGCTAGCTGATCCCCCGATGCACACGTCACTAGTTGACAACGATGACATGTTTTATAATTACGAGGCAGGAGGCGATCTTGGTCTTGCAATTATAACAACGAAGTTTTCATTTATAATTTGACATAAGTAATTAGAATTTAGTTATGAGATTATCCGTTATGTAGTAGGTAGTTTTTAAATTACAACAGCCCATTTTCAGCACAAGAGTAATTTAGAGTAATGTTGAGAATTAAGTCAAGGATTTGCAGTGGTCAACCAATACTTTTGGTTTGCTTATACGATCAATTTTATTTAAGTCAGTTTAATTAAACATATCCATTTTGTATTTTATGGATAAAACGATGTTGTGCCAATATCTGTACTGCTAGTAAAAATCTATGTGTCATTTCCCTTGGTAAAAGCACTTTAATGTCATCAATGTACAGGCCCAAATCCTTTCAAACAGAGCATGACTAAAGTCAAAACTGATTTAAAGTATAAACTTAAAATGCTTTTAATTAAATTCGTTTGGCTGGAACATGTCACGAAACAAAGAAGATGTACTTTACGGAGATGATAAACGTTTTCCTGCTTCTCATTCTAGAACTTACACACAGTATACTGAGCAAACAATTTAAAACTGTTGGATATTTCTTAATGTATCAATGTCTGCTTTTAAATTCCTAGTTTCCGGGCCTTAAGCGATGCATTACTCCAAAACATGCATCCTTTTTATCCTATTTAATTTGAAAGGTTGAACAGTTTAGTCGTCTAGTGCACTTTGAAAAAAGGTGACTTTCGCTATTAAATATTCGACTCTTAATTATTTAATGACAGCTGATCGTTTACTATTTATCTTCTGTAATTATTCTTTCATGCGAACTGAATGCAAACGTGAACGGGATTCATTGTCCGTTATCATCAATGTTATGATACTGTAGAATAAAAATGTATTCATTATATTCACCTTGAAGCTATAAAATAAATTCGGTGTATGTAAATATAATGATGAACGAGAGGTATCCGATCCAGCTTTGATCGCCGGATTTTAAATGGCTAAATTGCGGTCATCCAACTTGCGGTATCCTAACCCACCGCAAAACTTAATGAAGCTATTATAAAACATTTGGATCATCGCAAAAAGCTCGTATTAGTCTGCATGTGATGATGAGGAGACAGCAAAGTACATGCATTGTGTTTCCATTTTCAGTTTATAAATGCTCCTATCACCTGTAGGCCTAACAGACGCTTTGCAAAAGAAGAACTCCGAGACATGCTGAACATTTGCATGATTGGTGGTGTCCCCCACCCCTCTCTCTCTCTCTCTCTCTCTCTCTCTCTATCCAGCTATCCATATATCTACCTGTATCTACATATCGCTTTTAAAGTTGCAACCGTGTTCTTATAACAAAATAGAAACATGTAACATGTGATGTGAATCATGAAATGCACTTAAAATTCGGACAATAGGTGTCTTGCCAATTAAGACCGAGCTTCACTAATTGAGGGTTTCATGTACTACTTACCGATCCCCTCTCCTCTACATCCCAGATCATCCTCTTTCCGCCGCTCATAAGATGACGATGCTCGTCCTAATTAATGAACCACCTCCCAATTAACATTGATTACCATAAGTGGTCCGAGCATATCGTTGTAAACGATCGTGATCGATCGTCTGCGAGACCTTGATAGATGGGTTAAGTGCAGAGGGCACGCCTGTCATCTGTTTTATGTAAACACAGAATCAAGGGGAGGTAAACTTTATCAATATGGATAATTAGATGCGGAAGTAAGTGATGAGAATGGGCGGATGGAGGAAGGGGTGGTGGAGGTGGGGATGGGAGTTGGAGAAAGCGAAATGGATAACAACATCATAAGCGTATGTATGTATAATCAGGAGAGTAAGGAAATTAAAGTTTCTGGAGACAGCAATGGAAATGAAATAGATTTGTAGAAAGATAGAGAGGAGGAAGGAGAACGGGAATTGAGAGGAGGGGAGAAAGAGAGAGAGAGAGAGAGAGAAAGGCGGAAGTGGAGGAGATGAGTATACTTGAGATGACCGTACTAATTAGACCAATACACCATCAAGGGCACCAAAACATCATCATCGCTTGTCAAAAAAGTACATACGAGAGGACAAGGTTACCTAGAAAATACATTCCTGAGTAGCATCTCATTCCAGTAACAAAGGATCCCTAACCAAGTAAATAATGATAATTATCCTTGCTTATATAGCGCCTAACACTTCCTACGCAGAAGTCTCTAAGCGCTCTACAATAATGCAGCATAGAAACACAGTTCTCTGGGTTTCTTTCATCGACTTCGTCAGTTCAAATTGTAAGAGCTAGGTCTGTATCAAAACTTGGATCATAGGAATTAACATTTTTGTTGACGGAACTGAGATGAATGAAGAACGACGCCATATTGAAAATAAATACAAATTTGCAAGAAGAAGGCAATATTCTGAGACGCAAACTAATCGAGACGCTATCACGTTAATGGAATTCTTGCTGAGAAATGCCTAAAAAATGCAATCTTCGGGCACTTGACGGAGACATTATCGCAAGTCATTTTCAAATTACCGAAATTCCACAAGTTTTCACCACGTTGTTTTTGCCATTGCTTGAGATATGTTTTTCATTACACTAATGGAAAAGTAGAGCTTGGACGGAGATCGTTCAGAGCCGAGAAGAAGATGAAGAGGGGATAAGATGAAGGAGATGGACCTGGATGGAATGAGGAATGCATTAAATTTTCCAAGCGAAGGGAAAGGGGATTCTTGGAACGAGAAATGGGATGAGATTGCATAGCGTCACGTCTTGAAAACGCTTGTCTCTGACTTTCACACGCCACTGCACTTGAGGGATATGATGACCGTAGCATAATTTGTATAGGCATGAAGGGCGTAGCGTCTAGCGTTCACTTGCAAACGATGAAAATTAAACACACCCCTCTGTTTCTAACCCCACCTCCCACCTAACAGATAATCACCACTAAAATATTCTTTATACCTACTTTTTACAGTTAAAGATTTACTTAAACGTAAACGGTTGATGTGAAAGTGTACCTGAAAAAGGCGCTATTAAACACGAATTTGTGTCATTTTTTCGGGTTCTTTTTTCTTTTTAATAAAATGGTGAATGATTAAAGATGAGGAGGTAGTTCAACCGATCACTGTTATCACAATATACAATTCAAATGCATTAGGTACTGTGAAATCAAAAGGGGGTCTAATTTGTTTAAATATTTTTTCAAATAGGTATTTCAAGAAATGCACATCTTCTTGCTGGCATCTATCCGCGCTCGAATGCAGATCCTATCACACATGATTAAATCACGTGATGCGCACATTCCGCTAATTATGTTTT
>BEXV01000256.1:112562-122704 GCA_003118195.1 Hemicentrotus pulcherrimus | reverse complement strand
CCCCCCCCCCCCCCCCGCCCCTATCTCTCTCTCTATCTCTCTCTCTCGCAGCATCACGAAATTGTTAATAAGACCATCGAGTCTGACCAATGTCTAATAATTCCTTGATTTGGGCACGTTAAGACGAAAGCGATGACCAAAGCAATAGGCCAATATTGTTTTGTTCGACATAATTAGAAGTACACATGCAACATCACTTTCGCATGGGATTGCATCAATCTACAACCATGACAATTGAGAACCCTACGTCCCAAACAATTGATCGCGATGGTCACACGTTCCAAATTAATTAAAAATTCGATAAATGCAGCACACCCATGTGTTTGCGCAGTCCGCTGGCCAAACCGGACTTTCTTATTTCCTGCGTCCGTCGAAATTGTTCAGTTTCTGTCTTTGTCACTCGATATTAAAGATGAGTTGAAATTCAAGGAATAAATGAAAGATGCGTGCACACGTAAAAACGGGAATACTGTTTGTATTTCACGCATTTGTGTTTTGGTTTGGAGTGTGGACTGACAGGTCTGCAGCATCTCTCTCTCTCTCTCTCTCTCTCTCTCCTTCTTTCAGCTCTCCCTCTTTAACTCTCTCTCTCTTCCAACCTTCTCTTTCATTCTCTTTCTGCTTTCGCGATCGATGTCATCCACAATAGCGCAAATTGGGAGGGAGCATGCGACGAATTTGAACAAACAAAACTGTATATTTGTATAGAAGCTCTTTGCCTTACCCAAAACCTTACACGTGTCAAATATGTTATTGATACAAAGGGCAATTAGAAAGAAACCAAACGACTGTGCACATGTTTCACAAGTTCATTAAGAATATCCTAACTATTAATTAAACAATACAGTCACTAGATTTTGTATTGATTTATATGCACCATTCCTGAAATAGGTATTGAATGGGTGGGACAACTATAAAATCCCTATCATGAAAAAGTACATGGAGGGTCGAGCTTGCGTTTAAGCATTACGACATTTTGCTTCATAAAGCTAAATTAGTCGTCGATTATTCTTTTGCGTTGAGTGATATCCATGTAATTCATATTTTCTTTGATTTGTGAGTGACTAATACTTCGATTTACGAAATGAATTATTTACATTTGTCTCATGGTGATCGTGCTTGTGCCTATATCAATTTTGGACTTTGCATCGAATCTTTTTTTTTTTTTAAATAAGATACGTGACGATGTGATCATAACATTGATGGTTTGTGGTGTTGATGTGTACGATTTATTTTCTCTTCCTGGAGAGTATTGAGAGTATGCTTGAATCTTACTGCATTTGTATAATAAATAACTGCATACTTTATAATATTAAAGGAACATTTGCGAGAAGATAAGAATTTTTTGTATAACTTCCTTTTGGAGGAAACTACTGCCTTAAAAACATCAGCAGACTCTGCTTTCTTTTAATATTATTTCATAAGAACTTTTGGATATCTTTATCATAGTTCTTTATTAAAATTCTTCTTTTTTGTGAAGTAATAACAATCAGCAATGAATGTGAATTATAAGATACGAATAGGCTCCATCACAACATGTTCATTCTGTTATGATCTTACTCCAATTTGTGTGGGTCACTGATAGTGAGTTGGTAAACTACTGTATTGGATTCTGTAATCAGCAGCAGCCATGCATCGTGAACTGGAATATAAATAGTTTTTCTCCTAAATATGCATTACTTTATTGACGTTATTGATCTATAAACCCATTTACCAATTGTAATAATTAATTGTCATTTCTCTTTTATTTGATTGACAGTGGATTGCCATGACTGCGCCATCTGTTCTGCCCGCCGCCTCGTCATCACGAAAGAGAAGAGTCTCGTCCGCCGAGCGAGATCACGGTCGCGCGACCGCCTCCAGCGTCGTCGTACGACCAGCACGGAATCGTCCACCACCTGCAGCGACCATTCATCGACCGACATCGTCAGCGATTCGTCGTCCACGGACGCGCCCACGGTCATAGAGAGAAATCGTGATAGCTGCGAGCGGTTGGAAGAGAGAGACAGTAACCACAATATCAGCAATAGCGATGATGTTAGCATCAAATGTTCATCCGCCAAAGACACAAAAGTGTATGCACTCGTCAAGACCAAAGTATGGAGGAGTATGGACGAAACATCGACGTCGAGTTCGGAGGGTGATTCTTTGACCGCGAGAGACGTAACGAGGTCGCGATCGAGCAGTCGCGGGAGGAAAAAGACATCGTTGTCAAGTGGAGAGAAAAGAAGTAACGACAGCGGGAGCGAGAACGGTCGTAAATCGCGGTCACACAGCAGAGGTAGAAAGCGATCGACGTCGTCAATTGACAATGCTAAGCATATAGATACTCCCCAGAGCAGTGATACGCAGCGAAAAGATGCACAAAGTCGCAAATCGAGATCCAACAGCCGTGGACGATCGAGTTCGAGACAGTGTGCTGTTAGTGACACCGAATTGCTAGGGAAGAACAGCTCAGAAAGTGAAAATGAAATTGGTCGCATGCCGCACTCAAAGAGTGGGGGACAATTGGACTTGAGGGCCATCACCGGCGAGTCTAAATACCGTGAGAGTTGTCTGACGGATGTTAGGCGCCGGGGTAGTCCCTCACATACAGCAACGCACTCAACGCGCAAGGCTCCACGCGGGATGAAAGATAGGGAAGTGGAGAGTTGTGATGAGTCACGCAGACACAGCGACCCCGCTGAGATGATCAGAGTGAAAGCCACAGTCGAACTCGATCGAAGTTGCTCATTACAGGCTACAGAGACAGAGGGACTCATGTGCGCCAACTACAAAGTAGCACGAGTTAGCAGTGTAGTTCGAAAAGCCACAATCAGGAAATGTCTTTCTGAGCTTGACGGCTTTCTCTCAGACAGTAAATCATCGAGTTGCAGTTCGGACGCCGAATCGACATCAAGCGGTCGACATTCAACCACCAGCGAACTAGACCACGTATCTAGCGAAGTCATTTACGAGTGCGACGAAGACTCTGCCAGCTGCGTGTCGGTCGCCGGTAGTTGCGCTTCCGATAACAGTTTGATGTCGACGTCATCAAGCCGTAGCGGGACATCGAATGATATCCGCAACCTGCCATCCTTGAGTGACGAAGCGCCCTCTACGCCCACCACTCCTCTCGAGGATAACGTAAACTCGAAGACCGACGCATTTTGCTCTCGTTCACCATCTTTCAATGTGTCATGTCCCGCGTACTGCTCAGACTCTGGCGTTAGTTGTTTTGACAGTATCAGCCCTCTCGCATCCCAAACGAGATCAGCAGTGATAAAGACAAGCGAGAAAACGGTTGCACGCGTGAGGCGGTTAAACACAAAAACGCGTCGCTCCAACGTCGGTAGCTTGTCAAATCCACGCGAGGGTAACCGCGTTATCAAAGACGACAACTCGACACATCTGAACAGCCGAGAGCTGGAGATGCTTATTGTCGGGAGTTGCTTTGGGACCGGCAAGTGCTTCGAATCGCATGACACCAGCGACTATGAGTCCGAAAACGGATGTGAGTCCCTATCAGATTTTGACTGCCAGCCGAAACACAAGCGCTCTTACCTGGAGCAATCGAGCGGTGAGTCAACGCCAAGCATGAAATCGCCGAGTTCAACCGCGGCGAGTCGGTTGGCTGGCACCGGTCAGTCCTACTCTCCAGTTAAAGCATCACATGACCGTTACCGCAGTGAACTTGCCAAGATGCCCAAGTCGGACTTTAGGTACAAGGTTGTGATGCAACATTCGCACAAGGCTCTCTCTTCCATTGAGCTCACACTCAAGGCTGGTGCTTCTATCTACCTCCATCATAAGGAGTTGGAGATCTTACGGACACAGTCACCCATCTGGGTCATGGCATATTCTAAGTCTCTTGGGCGTATCGGATTTGTTCCGGCTGTTTACGTCAATATTAGACTAGAAGATATAATGTGAACAGAGATAGAATATTCATGAGTACCTCTAATTTCTGTATAAAGGATGATTATACCAGTTATGTACAGGACGTGTGCTGTAGATAAACACAATTATATTACGACGTGTCAAGAATGCGATGGTATAGGAGAACATTTCCTATTTCTATCGAGTAATCATATGCATAATAAGTGTTGTATTTATCAATTGCCATTCTCTCCCCCTTTCTACTCCAGTCGTACCATGGTTTTGTTAATTCGTACAATTTACGAGAATGACGTGTTATATTTGTTGTTGTTTTTAAACCCATTATGAAGCATTATACATGTACTCTTTCTTCTATAAATGAGTGATTTAGAATGTCTAAATTAAGACATGACATGTACATGTTTGGCGGGTGTTATCGAGACAAACATTTGTTCATAAAAGCTCGTTTTCTAGTCGGAATGCATTTTCGGGATTAACGTGTATATCTTTTCTATATTTTGCACAGAAATAACGTCATTAAAAATAATGACTCCAATGAAGAAAAAAATACCCCCTAAAAATAACAAAAAAATACGTAAAATTGGCAGTCATGCAATAGTCAAATGGTCATGTCATGTTTCATATTCTCTAATGTCAATTGAGTCAACAATATTATTTCTTAAATGCCTACGACTACGAGTCTTGTATCGTCTCCAATATTTATCATTTGATGATACATTTAGTCTGGATAAATATGCTCCTCATTATTATCATCATAATTGTCAACAATGTTTTTTTCTTATATAAATGCCTACGAGTCTTGTATCGTCTCTATTTTTATCATTTTATGATACATTTAATCTGGATAAATATGTCCGTCTCTGTCCTTATTTTTACGTCACCTCGTTGTCGACATTACCTGTCAATAGCAGCTATGGGCTTCATGGCTTGTACCGTACTTTGTGTGTCTCGGTCATTATGTCCAAGTCTGTCGCTATTATTACGTCATCACATTGTCGACACTGTATTTTATTGTAGAAACCTGTGCGTCACCGAATGTTCTGTTTGCTTGTTAATTATCATAACTGTTTGCTCATTCCGACTCGAGTAATGAGATCAAAAATATTTTCATAATGACGCTAATTGTTTTGTAATTCATTTGCGCCCATAGTATAAACGACGTCAATATATTTTTTCGTGTGACGTGTGTACTGTCCACAATTACATCTAAAACATTTTGACTCTGGACAGGGTCGTAAAATCAAAAACCTTTTTTTATTATATATTATAATGAAGCTAGTTATCTTTGACTTCACATACAGATATAGCAAGAGTAAACGTCACAGTTTTGTCACTTTCCATGCCATCATGATCTGTTGATCATTCAGAACTCTTTTTTTTTTTTATTCTGGAAAGGGTTCATAAAATGAAAACATCTCGTATACCGACGCTAATCATCTTAGACTTGACATGGAAATATAGCACGAGTCTACACTTTAGTGAAGGCTTTCACAACATATGAAATTTTCCGCATTGGTATATATTTTGATAAGAAAATAACCGTGTTTGTAAATTGTGATTTTAACTCTCTTGGCCATATTCATCATTATTCAAAATATTGAAAGTCACTACCGGTAGGTCACTTATTATCACCCATTTCTTTCCTTCAGACTGTTTCGCCTTGCTAGTGCTTCTCGAAATTAATGATAGCCCATTACCAGCTGTTTCTTCCGTTTACAATTCATAGATTTCGTCATGTTCAGTATTTTTCATGACCGACGCTTTGATTTAGCAAGTTGTGGACATTATGCAATAACGCTAGTGCACACCTGCCTTATGTTCACTAGGGGGTACATCTGTATTATTTTGATTTGAAATCAGTAACAAAAATATTATTAAATCATTACCTCAGTATCTCCCATCGTTATATAGCTTATAACCCGTAATAGATCTATACAGTAATATTATATCATGTTACATAAACGATTAACACGGCATGCTAGACGAAGGTTCTTGTAATATCGAAATACAGTATTGAATAATCTGAGCTTTCATGACAAGGCTCCCTCTCCATAAAACCACGAAGCCCAACGATTTTTTTAAAGTGGTTTATATACTTAGACGCCAGTAATGTTAAACATTGATTACATAATAATTACATTAAGTATGCCCCATATCCATATACACATTTTCATACAAATTGATTTCGATTAATGTCAAATTTGACTGTTGGGAGCCATAAGGGCATCAATATATAACATTTTGAATACTATTAACGCTATTCTGGCATTTGAACAGACATGAATATAACATGGTTGGTTTTAGTACTGCATGTACTATCCACTGTACATACTACAATCATGACTGGTTACAATGGCTAGAAGGGCTCTCAACAAGCGTTACGCCCTTTTGGCTTTTAGCCGATGCAAATGTATTATTGTTATTGGTATTGGTACTATGCCAATATACAATGAGATTCAATACCCTGTAATGTACACCGCTGAAATGTATCTCAGTTTGTTATTTAAATGTAAGTTCATTTGTCTTGTATATACATCAATGTATTTATGAAGTTGTTTGAAACAACCTTTCCCGTGGAAAATATATATATATATCAAAAATCAAATTCAATCTCCGAGTGTCTTTGTGTCATATCTGGACTTTTATAACTTTCCAGTAAATACATATTTAGGATTCTTCACATCAATCACCTTTTTGTCACACTTTTATTCTTTTCCATGTCTTTTTCATTCTCTCCTCTCTATGTTCCTCTCTACTTCTTCCCTTTCTCTCTCTCCCTCATCATTCCTACCTTCCTTCTCTCTCTCTCTCTCTCTCTCTCTTTCTCTCTCTCTTTGTCTCCCACATATTTCCCACATCTCTTTTTTATCTCTTTGTCCATATACCTACTCACTCTTCCTAATTCCCTGTCCTTTTTTCCGTTCTCTCACTCGTTTATTTTCTCAATTCCTTATATTCATACTCTCATTCTTGTCATGCTCTATGGCTTTTCGTTTGGGGCATAATTATGAGTTCTGAGATCGTTATCTCCAATATATTTCTCCTTTTTAATCTTCTCTTTCTTTCCTTTCTCCCTATCTCTATTAATACCATCATAACTATGTAACAGAAAAATAACATAAATTATGAGAAGATAAACAAAATTGTTATGTTAATGTATGATGAAGAAATTTGAGTAAGGATATGTGCATGTAAGATATCAATGGATAGGTCTAGACGATTATGTAAGTAGATGAGAACTTTGGAGAAACTTATTTACTAAGAAAGAGGCGGATGGTCAGAGATATGAATAGTGCAGGAGGGATAAAAGAGAAATATTAAACGAAGTTAGAGCGAGAGATGGGAGAGAAAAATAGAGTTAGAGAGGGGAGGAGGAGAGANATGTAAGATATCAATGGATAGGTCTAGACGATTATGTAAGTAGATGAGAACTTTGGAGAAACTTATTTACTAAGACAGAGGCGGATGGTCAGAGATTTGAATAGTGCAGGAGGGATAAAAGAGAAATATTGAACGAAGTTAGAGCGAGAGATGAGAGAGAAAAAATAGAGCAAGAGATGAGAGAGAAATAATAGAGTTAGAGAGGGGAGGAGGAGAGAAAAGTGAGAGAGTATAGTCAGCAAGAGAGAGAGAGAGAGAGGGAGAGAAAGAGATTAGGAAAGAGAAAGAAACGGTGAGAATGGAGAATATGAGAAAGAAAAATAAAAAGGATAAAGGGACAGAAAAGTGAAGGTCAAAACAAGAGGGGAAATTTAGAAAGAAAACGAAAAAGAAAAAGGTCAAGAGAAGTAAGTCAAACAAAAATTAAAAGAGATGAGGGGACTTTAAACACTTAGATATGAAAGAAATCTTGAGTAATGACTGAAATGATTTCTGAATAAGATTTGAATTTATTTAAAAATCTGTTTCAATTTCAATGCCACATTCTGCTCAAACAACTAAGTATATAATAATTATTTACAACAATGGAAAATACATACCACTCTAACTCCATAGTTCTTGAAAAATAAAAAAACACCAGTAACATTAGTTTTTTTCTTCAGAAGGCCTTTATAAACATTACTGACAGCTTGAGCGTACCAAAAATAATTATCAAATACAAAAAAATGCAATTTGAAAGACAATATTTTACATTGAGTAATGACATTAAATAACAATAAATAATAATTGTGCACACCAGTAAAATATTGTAACATTAATCAAATCAGTATACTAACATTTATCAAATGGTGTGAATGTTGACTGATAAAAAAAGTCCAAATATCAGTCAAAGCAAATTAAATGATATATCATTGAGGAATAAGGAATAACCCCCAAATCTCTAATCCAATTCCATTTTAGGATCAAGCAAGAGTATTAAAACTACATGTACTTTCATTAAAACCATTTCTCAATCTTCATCATGGATGTCCGCTTTGCGACAATTGCATAAACGCCCTCTATCATTTCATGCTAAATATAATATTTTATGGCAAATGTTAATAAGTAGTTAATGTTTACAAGTTGGGTTGCATGGTTATTGAAAAATGGAATCAAAAAATGAAAAGTGATCACGAGAGCTGCATCAAAACAAACAGCTCTGAAATACAAATAGAAATTTTAAACAAAATGATGTAGAGTCACTTTTGGAGTTGTCAGGGAATGAAGTGGTCAGGGAATGAAGTTGTTCTTAGTAAATGCTCATTATATTTTATTTTGTCAGTGAAATCTAATCTCATTATGAACATATAATTTCTGATACCTTGAAAATTGGCCTAATGATATAAGATTGGACATCTCACTTATCTTTTTAATATCAGGATCGAATTTGATGAAGTAAGATTACATTGCTTACTTTACTTTATTTTACTTTACTTTAATTTTCTTTATTTACTTCCTAACTAACTTACTGCTGTAATGCAAAGTGGTTCTGTTATCAAGACATTTTTTTTAACCCACATATTTTTGCTACTCCATCATTTAAAACAGCTTTAGAAAGAGAAAACTCTACCAACCTTTTAGTTCTGCAGTAACCATTTGTACTAATTGTGAAGACCAACAAACTAGAACATACTTGTACAAATTTGCTAAGGAGTGCATATATTTGTACAGCCCTTCCTAAATTTTATTGAAACAATCTGCATGGATTATTCCAAAACTACCCCAAACTATATCTTAATATCATCAAACTCAATTCCACCATTGGACGTAAAACAGCTAACTTGGATGATTAGGGAGAGGACACATCACTTGATACTGCTCAGTGCAGCTTGTGTTATACTGCCCCCTACTGGCAATACAGTGAAAACATCTTCTGACACGAATACAGAAATATTTGTAGGGTGTGAGGGCAGTGAAATTCATGTCATTATTCTAGTTAATTTCCCAATCCAACAACCCAAAAATGTTTACTATAATCAGAGGTGAACCTAGCATAACATTTTCTGATTTTTCCCAGGGTTTTGGATTTCATACACCAGATGTATCTATTGCCAAATCAATAATATAATTTCAGTAATATCTAGATTCTGTTTTGTATTCTATAAATATACTATGATACTGAGAAGATTTTGAGATGATAGATGGATGTGATTTCCATGGCACTGTGACAGGTTCATTAGATACTTTAAAAATGGATTGCCTGAAATACAAAGAAAATACAAAGAAAAGCAATGGAAAATGATAATGGCATAAATGACCGAGATGTGCAAGTGCAATCAACAAGGCTGATATCTAAAGTAATATGCTGCCCTCTTGTGTCCTCATGATAAGCTTTGACAAATGAGATTTTGATAGAAACTGAAGCATATAGTCCTGTATCCATTTATTTCCCCTTCCATATCAACCCAGATAACCTCTCCCTTGGAAAATTACCCTGCCTAGAGCAAAAGTATCACATTTGGTGATTATGTGATCTCTTCAAGTAAATGTACTTACTCTAAAATATATCAACACTTTTGGAGAAAAAATAAAAAGGCCTGGTACACATATTTTGATGCAAGTGGGAATCAGAGAATGTATTCAACCAGTGTCATTTCATTTTAATTTCCTTTTCACAACTGAAACACAAGATTATCTTTATTGTTACTCACATCCTTACAAGTGAATTAAAGATTTTATAATATCCTCATTACCTACACTCTACTGAATGAAGCTGCAGCGCCTCATGATATTGTCACTCACAAACTGGAATAAAGGTTGCCATCTGTATTGTGGTCAATAGCTCCCTCTCTTGACAAAAAAAGGGTCAAGGTTGGGTTGTAACTGTTACTAGGGTAAACATT